>JAVJIF010009789.1:0-100788 GCA_038442645.1 Agave tequilana
GTTCGTTGCGTACGAGCTAGCTTTCGCCTACCTTCTCTTCGAGAGTTTTGGTAGACAGAGCTGAGTTACTCTTTCTACCGGCCAAAGAGAGGTCCCAGAAGGACGGTCATCTGGTCAACGGAGAACAAATTCACTCTCCACCACCACACGAAGAACCCAGCATTAAACAAAGGGGGAATTCAAGATTCAATATTCTCCCTCCCTTGTAACCGGAAGGAACAGTTTTTGTTGTAATCCTTTTCATTTGATTCAAGGAAAACTTTTACCGCAAATTCTCGTCTCTCTCCTTTCCCGGGTCATACAATAGTCAATATCAATATCAACTTTCTCATAATGATCTCTAAGAAAGTGATATCTAATGTCAATGTGTTTGGTTTTACTATGTTGATTTGCATTCTTTGTCATGTGAATAGTACTAGTATTATCACAAAATATTTTAACATGATCAAAGTGTAAATCATAGTCGAGGAGAGTATGTTTCATCCAAAGAACTTGTGCACAACAAGCTCCGACTGCAACATACTCCGCCTCGGCGGTTGATAGGGCTACCGAATTTTGCTTTTTGGAAGACCAAGATACAAGACAATTACCCAAGAATTGACATGTTCCACTTGTGCTCTTCCTATCTACCCTACAACCCGCATAGTCGGCATCCGAAAACTAGTCATTGAAAATTGGCCGGTTTCGGATACCACAAACCCATTTCAATGGTGCCCTTAAGGTATCTAATTATGCGTTTAATCGCAATTATGTGAGACTCTTTAGGACAAGATTGAAAACGTGCACAAAGACAAACGGAAAACATGATATCCGGCCTACTAGCCGTCAAATAAAGCAAGCTACCAATCATGCTACGATATAATTTAATGTCTACACTTTTACCTTGTTCATCTTTGTCAAGTTAGTAGTTGTAGCCATGGGAGTTTTGCTTACTTTAGATCCTTCAAGTCCGAATCTCTTGATTAGTTCTTTTGTGTACTTGGCTTGATTGATGAAGATCCCATCCTTCCTTTGCTTGATTTGGAGTCCAAGGAAATAGTTGAGCTCCCCCATCATAGACATTTCAAATTCATCCTTCATGCATGACTCAAAAGCTTTGCAAAGAGATTCATTAGTAGAACCAAAAATAATATCATCCACATAAATTGCACAATAAGAATATTCTTTTCTACATATTTTGTAAACAAAGTTGTGTCAATTTTACCTTTCTTAAAATCATTTGAAATCAAAAATGAAGAAAGTCTTTCATACCAAGCCCTAGGGGCTTGTTTTAAACCATAAAGAGCTTTATCTAATTTAAAAACAAAATCCGGATGTGTAGGATCAACAAACCCGGGGGGTTGTTCAACATACACCTCCTCTTAAATAAATCCATTTAGAAAAGCACTTTTAACATCCATTTGAAATAATTTGAAATCTTTATATGAGGCAAATGCTAGTGTCATCCGTATGGCTTCAAGCCGTGCTACGGGTGCAAAGGTTTCTTCAAATCGATCCCTTCGATTTGAGTGTAATCTTGGGCAACTAACCTAGCCTTGTTTCTAACTACATTACCCGATTCATCCAACTTGTTCTTAAAGATCCACTTAGTACCATTGTTGGTCTATCGTGGGGCCTAGGAACAAGGTGCCAAACTTGGTTGCGCTCAAATTGATTGAGCTCCTCTTGCATGGCTAGCAACCAATATGAATCGGCCTCGGCTTCGAGGACATTTTTGGGTTCAATATGAGAAATGAATGCATAGTTACCACAATAGTCATGAAGTCTAGAGCGAGTAGTTACCCCTTTTGATACTTCACCTATGACGAGGTCCTTGGGATGATGTGGATTGTATCTCCAATCCTTTGGTAGTGGTTGAGTAGGCTCCACCTCATGTGTTTGATTTTCATTTCCTTGTGCCTCTCCCACCTTAGCTTTGCTTCCTTCATCATCCTTTGGTTTGTCTCCCATAGTAGAAGCATCCTCCAAGGTCACTTTCTCCAAACCTTCATCCAATGCATCTATTTCTACAACATTCTTAACAAACTTGTTAGCTTCCTCAAACTTAACATGAATAGACTCTTCAATAGTCAATGATGATCTAATGAAAACTCTATAAGCCTTACTAGTGTTTGAGTAACCTACAAAAATAGCCTCATAAGATCTAGCATCAAACTTTCCTAAATTATCTTTTGTATTTAAAACAAAACATTTGCATCCAAAAACTTTGAAATAAGAAACATTTGGTTTTCTAGAAAAGTACATTTCAAAAGAAGTTTAGTAGTATTTTTACATAAGAAAACACGATTTGATATATAGCATGATGTATTAACGGCCTCGGCCCACAAATAATGTGGTAGACCATATTCACTTAGCATTGTCCTAGCCATCTCTTGTAATGTTCTATTTTTCCGTTCAACTACTCCATTTTGTTGTGGAGTTCTAGGACAAGATAGTTCATGCTTTATTCCATGTTCATCACAAAAAGTGGTAAAGGGTTGGTTAATGAATTCACCTCCTCTATCACTTCTTATTCTCAAAATCGAAACATCTTTTTCTTTTTCAACTCTTTTCTTAAAAGTTTAGAAATACGAAAATGCTTGGTTTTTGTGTTCAAGAAAGAAAACCCAAGTAAACCTTGAAAAGTCATCAACCAAAACATAAGCAAATCTATTCCCACTTAGACTTTTGGTTTGTGTAGGGCCAAAAATCCATATGGATTAACTCCAAAGGACGTGATGTCATGATATCCTTAATTGACTTGAAAGAAGACTTAGTTTGTTTCCCAAATTGACATGCGTCACAAACTCGGTCCTTTTCAAAATTCAAGCAAGGAATACCTTTCACCATTTCCTTTGTGTTTAACCTAGAAATGTGATCAAAAGAAATATGGCCTAATCTCCTATGCCACAACCAAGAGTCATCATCGAGGGCTTTCAAACAAGTAATATTACAAGACATATTTAACATATCAATCATATAAACATTACTTTCACGAAAACCAGAAAATACACAAACATTAGAAGTTCTATCAATTACTTTACAAGCAACATTATCAAAAACAACATCAAAACCTTTATCACAAAGTTGACTAACACTCAAGAGATTATGCTTGAGGCCATCAACTAAAACTACATTTTCAATTAAAGGAGAGGTGCCAAGTTTTACATTACCAATACCGATGATTTTACCCTTGGCGTCATCTCCGAAGGTGACGGTGCCACCTTCAAGATATCTTGATAGGGTTGCAAAGTTGTTGATGTCCCAAGTCATGTGCCTTGAGCAACCGCTATCAAGATACCACAATCCTCTACGTCGTTGGGCTTTGGAAAGTACCTACATCATTTAACATAATTGTTGATTTTGGTACCCAAACTTTCTTGGGTTCTTTAAAATTAGTGCCTCGAACCCAATATTATGATGTGATGCATTTAGTCTATCATAGCAAAAATTGGCTAAGTATCCTTTCCGCCCACAATGTGAACATGAGAACACTCTACCATACATGAATGCATGATGTGTACGTGTAGTGTGAGCATGTTTTGGGGTTTGCCATGTTGTTTAGGTTGTGTAGCATGAACATGAACATGAGCATGAGCATTTTTCTTTGGGGCTTGTTTCTTAGGAAACATAGCCTCAATTTTCTTCTTGTTAAACTCACAATTTTTCAAAACAACACTTAATGAGTCTAATCTTTCCTTAAGCATAGAAACTTCATTAGAATCAATTAGTGGGCCTTACCTTTGCAAGAAATCTTATATTTTTCAAAATCATTTTTAGTAGTGGCCAAGGTGGAAACCAAATCATCCTTTTCTTTTGTAAGAGTAAAAACTTGATGACTTAAGATTCGTTTTCCTTTTTCATTTTTAAATACTTTTCTTTAAGAAATCATAATTTTGTGACAACTCAACAAAAGCCTCTTCTAATTCATCCATAGAAAGCTCATTATCATGGGAAGGGGAAGAGGTTACCTTGCTTGTGCCTTCATTAGCCATGAAGCACATGTTGGCGGTGTCTATTTCTTCCTCGGATTCGGTCTCTGAATCCCAAGTTGCCTTCATAGCCTTCTTCTTGTAGGGCTTCTTTGATGTGGAGGGTTTAGCTTTGTCCGGACACTCCGCAACAATGTGTCCGGGCTTTTGGCAATTGAAACAAGTGATCCTTCTTTCTTCTTTGCCTCCTTGCCATCTTCTTCTACCTTGGTACTTCGCCTTGTTGTACATTCTCCGGACATTCTTAACAAGGAGTGAGAGCTCCTCATCATCTTCTTCTTCATCGTCTTCATCAGAGTGTGTAGCTTGACTCTTGAGGCGATAGTCTTCTTTTTGGAAGGAGCCATATTCTCCCTTGCTTTCCTTTCCATCTCATGGGTTTTGAGGTTCCCAATGAGACCTATAAGCTCCATCTCTTCATTGTCGTTGAGTTCCTTCAAGGTTGTTGCTTTAACTTCCCATGAAGTAGGAAGAGCTCGGATGATCTTCCTTACTCTTTGATCATTATTGATATCTTCACCTAAAGAAGAGAGTCCATTAGTAATCTTGGTAAATCTTGTAACCATATCATCTATGGTTTCATTTTCTTGCATGCTAAATGTTTCATATTGGGACCGAAGAAGGTCAATCTTAGCCTTCTTTACTTGTGAGGTCCCCTCATGTGTGACTATCAAGTGTGACCAAATATCATATGCGGATTTGCAATGGATAACCCTAGAAATGTCATCATCATTAAGGGCTTGTAGAAGTGCATAGTGAGCTTTGGCATTGGCATCGAATTCCTTAGTCTCTATTTCGGACCAAGTGGATCGTCACCGGGGGGTACACTAAGGACTTAGTCACGGCTTTTGCAACTCGGCTACCTAGAGATTGCAAAAACACGGTCATCTTAACTTTCCATATGGGAAAGTTAAGTCCATCAAACTTAGGAGGGGTCTTAATTCCATCGGCCATTTTTACTATATGAATATGAATGAAATGATTAGCAAATTAGGATCTTCTCTAAGGTTGTTAAACCAAATCCTAGAGTCCAAGCTCTGATACCAATTGAAAAACACCTAGAGGGGGGGTGAATAGGTGTAATTGCTAATCTAATGATCTTTTTGAACTAAGTATGATGAATGATGCAACGATCTCTCAAAAACAAGACTAAGAGCCGAATACCCCTTGCGAGGTTCTGAACTCCTTCCTCCCAATTCCCTAGATATGGGTTAGAGGTGCGCAATGCAACCTTGTTGTATTGAGATATGATCGATCAAGGTAAAGTATGATGATGAGAAATGAGATGCACACAATATATCACAAGAATTACAAGCTTGAATTAAAACACAAGGAAGATACAAGATCACAAGCAAGTAATATGGTGCAATAAAGTGTTAGAGGAATTTAAAGCAAGAATTGGACACAAAAGCAATCGCAAACACAAATATTTGTTTCGAGGTTCGAGCCACCGCTCTACTCCCCGCCTTCACCTCCGTGAAGGGTTTCCACTATCCACCGAGGACGCCTTTACAATTTGGTCTACCGAAGACCGAGCACCGAGCTCCACCGAGTACAAAGGACCTCTACAGAAGAGGTTGCTCCACAAGGAAAGGATTACAAGAACAAAGTGATCACAACAAGATAACTACACTTTTTCTCAAACTCTTTTACACACTCTCACTTCTATTACAACTTCACTATAGAATGAGTATAGGATTTTTTGGCTCTATGAAGTGTGGTGAGAAAACTTCAGTTGTAGAGTGATATAGACAATCAAACACAACTGAAAAACAAACTTTAAAGAATTGAATGAAGGCTTTAAACTCTTTTCTTTTCTCTTTTGAAAACAACACAAACTTGAGGATTTTTCTTGATTCTATGCAAGAGAGACTTCTCCTCTATTTATAGGGTTGAAATAGGTTAAAACAATTTCTTTACACCTAATTTGACCTGCAAAAGCTCCCCAACAACTCTCTAAAAATCTGTTAAAGCAGAAAAAAGAAACAGATTTTCAGAATTGCCCAAAGAGGAAAGAGCCGTTGGATTGTTGCAGGCCTGGCGGTCGACCGGTCCGGTCGACCGCCAGCCCAGCTGCAAAGAGCCGTTGGCTCTCGGTCGACCGTCCGATCGACCGTCCCAAAAGAGGAAACACAGTTTCCTTCTTCCGGTCGACCGGTCCGGTCGACTCAGAAAACCAGAGAGCAGTGTGCTCTTGGTCGATCGACCGGTGCGGTCGACCGACGGACGTGCACAGACGTGCACGTCCAGGCTATGGCGCCGGTCGGCCGGTCAGCCTGAAATGGGAAAAACTGCAGAATTTTGAACTTGGAAAAATTTGAAAAATTTTTTAGGTTTAAACAAACTAGAGTGACATGTTAGTAGGAGTATGTATACATGATCTAGACAAGATATTTATTTTATAAAACTTAGGTTCATGTAAATCTCTAATAAGGCATGAAACCAAATTTTGAAAATGAAAACAAGACCAAATTTTATCAAAACCAAATTTTGTGTGTGTGTGTGTATCCTAGAGCCAAATAACCAAGACTCAAACTTTAACATTCTATTCTTACAATGATTTTAAGGACTTCAAGATCTTCAATAGGCTTCTTCATATAATCTTCAACACTTGTTCCTTGAGCCCAATTGGAGTTGACTTGAGTCCAAATCCTTGTATTTGTGAGAGAAGACTTCTAGAATGAATAGAAACCTGAAACACACTTAAACAACAAATATTATTAGTACAAATAACTAATATGTTTTGTAATCATCAAAATACACTAATCATGGGTGATTGTAACCTTGGGCCAACAGAATCATCCTGTGGAAGAGACAGTATTTGGGATCGGTCATGCGTCCTATTTCATTGGGACATCGAGCATCTGGCAGCTTCAGTTTATTCCCTTTGTAGAGTAAATGGAATATTGTGGCCACCTGATCGTCTTTGAAGGAGTACTGTTTCGGAGGAAACTTAGACTCCTGATTATTGAAGCCGCTCTTCTTGGCCTTCGACTGAACATCCCTGACAATTCAATGGACATAGTCTCTTTCCCTTTGACTTGAGAAGACTGCGCCATGTCGCCACGTCCTTTACTATTCATACCCCATTTGCCTCTAGGGGTGGATGGTTCGAACTTTTTAGCTGAGTTTTCGGCTATCTCAGCTTGCCCGACCAATTCTTTCTAGGTATGGGCTTTGACAGCCCCCATGCGAATCTCTACTTGGTCTAAGAAGTTGTACCTGCATGTCTGTAAGAGCATGGGTAATGGCATCCCTGCTGGGCACATCAAAGACAAGTTTCTGAACTGCTCAATGTAGTCAAGGACAGATTCGCCCTTCTTTTGCACAGTAGAGAGGACTTTGTCCATGGTTACCTCGGTACTGTCCTCATAGAACGAGAAAGGAATCGGGTTTCCAGGTCGATCTAGAAATTGATAGAGCCAGGAGGGAGACTTCGGAACCAGTCAAATGCTACCCCCTTTTAAGGTGCCAATGAACAGCCTAGCCAATAGCATCATTGTCTATAAGATTACCGGTCTGAGACCGGAAATAGTAGATGTGCTGGTTTGGTGAGCTCTTGCCATCATACATATGTAACATTGGTGGTTTGAACTTTGGTGGGTATGGTACTGAATCTCATTCCAGCGGGTAAGGACGGACTGCCCCTACTTTCTTTAGTTCATCCTTCTGTGCTAGGGATGCGATTTGAGCTTGGATGCCTTTAAGGACTTCAGCGTCCAAAGAAGAACCCTCCTTCGACTTCTCCATCCTTGGCTGTTCATTGCTAAGATGTTCTTCCTCATCGTGGTTACTCCCAGTGTCATTATTATTCCGGTTATTTAGGAGTTGAGCAAGCATCTGTTGAATATTGTCCGAAACTTCTTGTTGGGTCTTGGAAGTTTGCTCCTGAGCTTCCAAACGCCGACGAAGGTCATCGTTACCATTATCATCCATGTTCACTGATACTCTGTCTGTTCGCACTGAGTTGACTGTCGCCGAAGAGGCATACCCATTGTCTTCATTCTCTTCATCAGACCATTAGACTGATCCTCTCCTTGGTTCTGGTGAGGTTACTGCAGTTGAGGAAGGTGAATGTTCATAACTGTAGGTATTGCAACCCTAGATCTAGTGTTTCGGAAGACACCTTCTTCATGTACCAAGACTTCACCCAAGCCTGGGCTATAGTCCGGATCTGGGGAACTGTAGGGAGCATCGTGGGACGCTCGTCTGCCCCTACGCAGCTCTCGTCCTCTTCCGATCATGTTAACGGATGCAGAGGGTAGATCTCGTGATATTCTCCTTTTGCGATGTTTCACCGGAGCTTGCACCGACAGTCTATCAAAAACTGATCGTCGACCTAGAAGAGTGGCAGGGATTGGTCCTAGCCGGCAATGGACTGAGTGGACTGTCACCAATTGACATCCCACTTGTTGACAACAGGAGGGAGAAGTTTGGAAAGATTCTGACTTCCGTTTGCTTGTCAAGAATTCCCGCAAGTCAGACCCTGTTGGGCCTAAACGATCTAGCGCAAAGGCTCTGTTGGTTAGCGCATAGGACATGTCCTACTCCTTTTATCACCGCAGAGGGGATTAGTACTAAATAGTGCTTCAGCTCTAGCTTCACGGCTAAGAACCTTGGGAGTGCCTTTGGATGTTAAAGCTGCATAAGCACCGCTGTCAACACTTAGGGACAATCCCTTATCTCCGCTACAAAGCGCGAGCTTAGCGCTTGATAGAATGGGGAGCGAAGCACGCTGTGGTGCTTTCTTCGCTATGTTGCTATGAAGATGATCAGCCTTAGATAGTGGTTTGGCTCTAAATTCGCGGCTAAAAGCTTGGAAATGCCTTTGGGCGCTGAAGCTGCATAAGCACCGCTATCAGCACTTAGGGGCAATCCCTTAGCTTCACTGCAAAAAGCGAGTTTAGCACACTGTGGTGCTTTGGTTCGAGCTTTGCGGCTACGAACATCATGCGTACCCTGAGGTCCAGTAGCTTCTCTCATAAGAACGAGGCTGGCACGAGGACTTGCTGCTCTTAAATTAGGCGAAGGCATGGTCGCCGTTGTGGCTTCGCGGCTAGCAGTCTCGTTGGAGCAGGCATGCATCTTGCCTTTTTCTTCGCGAGAGAGACGAACTTGTGGCGTAGCTACGCCTGAGGCTTCATACAGAGCCTTCTGCTTTGGCCTCACATCTGCTTTGGCAAAGGAGACCTAGGTTCGCAGGGAACCTGACTAGCCATACGTTAGGCTGGGGCGTATTGGCAGGATTCTGCTTTCGATTTCTGCTCCAAAACCTTGGCCATGGAACCCTTTCTATGCTTCTGTGCATAGAACATTAGACCACCCCCAGAGAGGACTTCTTCGAATTTTCCTTGGTCAAAATGAACGACTAGGTTCTCGAAGGTGACGGGCTGAAGATTCTGACCCTTGTATTATGGGCCTGCTTCCTTGTTGCGCCAGAGGACCGCGGTAGGCTTGCAGGGAGCCTTTTCTGTCTTCGTAGAGACTTGCTCTGAAGATTTAACCAGAGGGGCTCTAGCCACACTGGCTTTCTTGAATTCAGAGATAGACCCAAAGGTATGTTCATCGCATTGCGACACTTGATTCTCAGCAGTGGAGAATATAATCCCCAGCAGAGTCGCCATCTTGTTTTCCATTAATTTTGCAAAGGGGAAAACTTATAAAAAAAAGTGTCGAGGAGCTAAATTACAAGTAATACAAAAGATTACAAGTAGACCTCCTCTGAGATTCTAGAGAAGTATGCCGATAGGAGTCTGGTCAGCGCGCGACCACTTTGTCCCTTTGACGTGCGATCGATGGGATTCCCTTCTCGCCTGGTTTGGGGAATCGGTGAACAGAAGGTTGGTAGAACCTTCTTATTTCTTCTCAAAGTGCCTTCACTTGGGAATTCCTTCTTGCCTGGTTCCAGAAATTCTTGAGAGGAAGGAAGGTATTAGGGTATCAGCACCCTGATTAGAGAAGTAGTTCTCTAAATTCTCTGAATCCTTGAAAGCTAAAGAATAGATCTCTGTTTAGCCGCCTCTCTCTATGCGTCTCATTGCCTGTGCACGTGCTCTCTCTTTCTTGCGTGCCTCTTCTTCTGTGTACCCCTGGTGGGCTATTTATAGGGAGAACAGGGCTATAATTGTCCCTAAAAATCTGAAAACAGATTGAGTCAATCTGTTTAAATCTGGAAAGTAGCCTTACTGGGAGGCTAGAATCAGCTTCTGCGAAGCTATGAATAGCAGATAGCGTCCATTTCCTGATCTGTTTGATTCTTTTCATATAATTAGAAGATCTCCCCTGATCCTCTTACTTGTTTTAGGAGAGTCAGAGATTATGACAAACAACTACCAAATTTGATCTCAGATTTGATCTTGATTAGATTTGATCTTGATTAGATTTGATCTTGATCTTGAATTGATTTGATCTCATCTGGATATTTAATTGGTCAAAGGTGACCATCAAAGACCCACAACGGAGCTGCCGCGTCGAGCTCACAGCGGCTGGAAAGAGCATTTGGCGAAATTAAAAGAAAGCTCTTCAGCGGAGCTGGATAATCATATGTGGCGAAGCTACCGACCATCTGCGCGGTTGCGTGTGGCTTTGAGCGAAGCTAACTCTCTGCGGAGTTAACTTTAGCACTTCAGGCGAAGCTGTAAGTTAGCTTCCTGATGGAGCTTTGAACGGCTCCAAGGCGAAGTTGAGCGATCTTAGCCTCTCAGGCGAGGCTTTCTCTTTGGACTCATGTGATGCTAAGTGTTGAGCTAACCTAGCATCTTAGACCTGTTGAGGTCTGTTCAAAGACAATCTGGGCTCACTGTCTGCTTCACTGGATCAGTAGAGTCCAAGTTACTGATTTGTCCCTCGGAGATGGGTTTAGGACTGGTCGTCAACTTGTCTGTCACTTGTCTTTTGTAAATGTCAACAAGTTTAGACATTGTTCAGGCCAGTTAAGAATCTTGTCTTTTATAAAGTGTCAACAAACATCTTTGACCTGCTTAAGTCTCTTCAAAGGCAATCTTGGTTTACTGTCTGCTTCACTGGATCAGTAGAGTCCAAGTCGCTGATTTGTCCCTCAGGGATGGGTAGAAACTGGTCGTCAGTTTGTCTGTGACTTGTCATTTATAAATTTCGACAAGTTAGACATCGTTCAGACCGATCTTTCTTAAGTGTCAACACAAGTGACTCTAGGATAGACATGTATATCTAAAGTTTTAGACAAAATTAACATATACATGAAGACAAAAATATTTTTTAAGAAAATATATACAAACATTGGAAAAACAAGTAAAATGAAAGAATCATCAAAACTAGGGTATACATGTACATCCAATGGGTACAAATGAGTAATAAAGTACAAACACATAATAAACAAATGTGGCTCATTAATTGTACAAGTATAAATACAAGTTTTATTAAACATCCATTTAAACATGTAATCAGAACATTAAGTGCAAAAACATAAACAACCATGACATTAGGGTAAATGCACGTGCTTTAGAGTTGGGATATACATAATAGCCAAATAATGGTGAGAACAAAAAATATGAAATCATATGAATATAGGTGTATCTCAAATACTACATATGTATATCACAAGTCTAATTATCATGACATTTAACATAATAATCATGAAAAATGAAAACATGCTAAAAATATCAAAAGCATGAAACTAAAATAGGTGTTAGAGATAGTTATCAAAATCAATAGGGCTAATCTCTAGGTCTTCAAATCATGGTGGTCCTCCCACGAAACATCCTTAAAGATGATGCATCCAATGTACTGTCCATCAAGCTCAAGCGCATCCACCATTAAGGCACCAATACCTCTAACGTTAGTGAGAGCCCACACCTACATCAAATATACTATGGGTGAATTTTGGTATCCATACCTTATTGAGTCCATAGGGGTTAGCACCTTTCCAAACCCAAACAAATTTATTTGCAAATTTTGAATACTATATTCTATCATAACAAAACTTTGCAAGGTGGCCCGTACATCCATAATGTGTACAAGTGTACACATGAGCATACATAGTGTCATGTGTGTGAATATGAAAGCTTGTGTATGCCGTGAATGTTGTGCATAAATATGAGGTGCGTGTTTTTTGTGAAACATGGATTCTAATTTCTTGTAATCCATAGCGCGTTGGCTCAAAGTGGAGCCCAAACAATTAACACTCTTATTTAACATAATTATATCATTTTCAATATTAGAAGAAGAAGTGGAGCATGCATTCTTACCAATAGATGATGATTCTACAGTAGCATGACAAATATGAGCATCAAAATCATTTTTCAAAGAGGTGTTTCTTTTGAAACTAATTCCAATTCTTTTGAAATCAAAGCAATATTTCTTCAAAACAATATTAAAATTATTTTTATTCTTCAAAATTTCATTTTCCTTTAAAACAAGGTCAAGTTGGGTTTTCAAGGAATCTCTTTCACTTGAAATCTCAACTCTCTCTTGTAAAATCATGTAAAGGTTTGAAAATAAATCTTCATTCTCTTCTTTTAATTTAAGACTTTTCCTTTTCAAAAATTTGTATTTTTCAAGCATGTTTTCATAAAAAAATGAAAGTTCTTCATTTAAGGCATCGGCATCCATATTGTCATCACCAGAAGAACTAGCACTATCATCTAGTTGAGTATCTGAATGTACCTCAAGGAAGTTATTCCCTTGGTCCATGTAGTAAGCTTCGTCAGACTCATCTTCACTAGATTCTTTCTCTACATTGTTTGTCGTTTGTAGCTTGGGAGATGTCAATGTTTTCACACTACAAAAGCGGAATCACAATGAGAAACTATAAACAAATATTCTTTTTTAAGTGTATGCTTAAGTGCATCTAGGGCTTGTGCATTGGCTACTATATGCTTATCATTACCAAGATAAAATTTCTTGATAGTAATAAGGTAAACATGCATTCCTAGAAGTTTAAGGTACATGAACATCTTAGCTTTTCAAATATCAATGTTGGTAACATCATATATAGGAGGAGTAAGGAAATCCATGTATATACTATATGTGTGCAAATGCAAAAACTAGATTAGCAATCCAAGATCTCACTCCTAGGTGGTTAAACCTAATATTAGGAGCATAAGCTCTGATACCAGTTGAAAATACACCTAGAGGGGGTGAATTGGTGTATTAGCTAATCTAATGAAAAATGATGCGGAATTAAAAATAATTACAACACACTAAATATAACCAAAGAGTGTAGCCGAATTCCTGGTGACGGGCTCTGGACTATCTCCTCTAGATTCCTCTAAATAAGAGTTAAGGTGATATATGAAGCTCTCTTGGTTCAACACAATATGGGCACACAAACAATACCAAGCATATATATGATATGAACATATGATGCAATGCAAGAATAACAGAAGAGTTTATAGATAGTGGATCAAACGCAAACACCGAGATATGTTTCGAGGTTCAAGTTACTGCTCTACGTCCCCGCCTTCACACAGAAAGATTTCCACAATGTCGACATAAGACCTCCCACACAGGGAACCTCAATCGAGGAATTTGCAAGTACAAGATAAGGAGTACACATTTGCTCTCTCCAATACAACCACCTCTACGCAAGAGGCAAGGCATAAAGCCAAAACAACAACACCTCTACACAAGAGGGATAAAGGCACAAAGCCAAACAACAACCACAATCACCTTTTCACAAGAGGGATAATCACAAACCCAAAACTCAATCACCTCTACACTAGAGGGATAGACACAAAGCCAAAGCAAACTACTCCTCTCAAATAGCACCACCTCTACACAAGAGGTAAAGCACAAAGCCAAATCAAAGGAAGGATTACATCTTGGTGATCACAAAGATCACAAACAACTTTTTCTCACAAAAATAAGATCCTATAGATATGATAGATATGATAGCTCAAGTGTGAGAAAATAAAGTGTTTGGAATGAAAAATAACAACGAAAAATACTTGGGAAAAACACAAATAGATATTGAAATCAAGATCAAAACCAATCTTTCAAAGGCTCTCTTTTCTTCAATTTTTTTCAACACTTTAAAACAAATAAAATATAAATCTTTTGGAACAAAAACTCTTCAAAAACTTGCTGCTAAAACACTTGCATAGATGGGAAAATTTACTCTCAAACCACTTGTTAAAAATAGCCTAAGAGATGGCTATTTATAGCCTCTCAAACAATATATCCGTTGTCAGCTGGAAAAGCCCATAATACCCTTCCAGTCGACCGACTGGTCGACCGGCCAACGGTCATATTTCTGAACGTTGTGCCTCCGGTCGACTGCCTGGTCGACCGGGCCAAGCCTGTCAGTCGACCGCCCGGTCGACCGTCAGCACCCGAGAGTTGGGTGCTTACAGTCGGCCGACCGTGCGATCGCCCGGCCTTGTAGGCTGGGTCCGTACACTTCCTTATGCACATCGGTCAACCGGTCCGATCGACCGCCAGTAAGGCCTGGCTGGGAATTTTAGGGATAGAAAAGTTGGGTATTTTAACTCCAACAAAATCTCATAAAATCCTATAAATTTCACAAATATAAGTTCTTATGAGATATATGAATAAATATGTGTGACCAAAAATCAACACATATTACAAACTATTTGAACTATTTTTGTGATATAAAATATTTAGCCTTAAACAAAAAGGGTATTTTTCCAGAAACCAAACTTCTAAAGGAAAATACGGTTTTTCTATAAATTTGTATAAATACAAAAATAAGATATTTAAACTCTTTTTAAAGCATATTGTATATGGATAGAATCCAATACACATGTAATAGTTTTTGACATGAAATCAAAAATAGGTTTTGTTTAAATACAAAACTCCAAACGCATGAATAGAACCTCAAAATAAGTTTTTCCAAATATATGAAGCACAGATGTATATAAATGAAATCTAATATACATTAAATCATGTGAACTTGTTTTGATTCTATCTATCCATGAAAACCATATATATGTCTATATAAAATTCAAAACGGTTAAATGAAAACCAAACATATTGAACCTTTGTGTGTGTGAACTTAAGCATATCAATACTATCTATCTTTACACAAAATCTAAACAAAACTAAACTAAACACAAACTGAAGTCTTCTTGTAAATCCTCATCTTCAAGATGACCCGATCCAAACACGATCCAAAGAGCTTGACTCCAACCGAGTGCTAGATGCGATCTTGACGCGCGAGCTCTTGAATCAACATGTTTTAGCTCCTAAAACTTCTTTGTTGAAGCTAAACACCCACTAATATCTTGATCAAAAACTAAAACTATGTAAACACAAGATCATTAGTAAACTAACCTTCATAAGTTTTTCATCATCAAAACTAAGGTGAAAGGCCTTTGGGCTAACAGGATCATCTTTGGCCAAAATTTCCCAATCTTTGGAGTCGATCCCCAAGTTTTGAACAAGGTTCGAGAGCTCCGCACATACCGTCATCAGACAATTTGAGTGTTTTTTGTGCCTCTTTATATGATAAGCAGCAGAGAAGGATGCGATCGGTGATACAGTGTTCTTGTGATCACATTATAGTAGAATTTAGGGGCTTTCCTTCTAATGTCAGCCGCCTCTTAGGGTCATCAGGTAGAATATCATACAATCATAGTCGATATACAGGAATCGGCAATCCCTGAGCTCTAGACCTGCTGAAGTCTCTAGGATTTCTTTGACTCGAAGGTTCCCTGCTAGAATTTGATCATCTTCCAGGACGAATCTTGGACAGTACAGGACATGGCTATAGACGAGTACTTTCTCTTTCACTATAGCTAGAAGGGCCGAAGAAGAGGCAAGAGATGCCAGTGCATCTACATGAGCATTTTGCTGGCGAGGTGCATGGTCGATGTAGAAGCTTCTGACCTCTCCGCCATGTGGATGGTTGTGTTGTGATAGGGTACTAAGTCTTAATGTCTAACTTCGTACTCCCCGCGAACCTGATTAATGATGATCTTTGAATCACTGTATGCTTCAAGGTCTTTAACACCAATCTCATCCGCGATTTACATTTCGATCAAGAGAGCATTGTATTCTGCTGCATTATTGGAACACGACTCAGTTAATCAGAATGCACATGGGATTATGTAGTTCTGTGGAGAGATAAGCACTACCCCCACTCCTGCTAAGATATTTTCTCGACGACCCCGTTCTTGATGCGCTGTCAAGAAGAGTTGCCACACTTGTCCTTCAAAAGACGTTTGGATCAAGCAAACTTCAGCGACCTCATCGGGAGATCTTCATAAAATTTAGTCATTCTTGGATCTGGATGCTCAACCAAGAAATTTGCCATTGTATGTTCCTTCACAACTTTTTGTGGTAGGAATTGCATATCATATTGGGAGAGCAATATGACTCATTTTACCAATCGACCATTTAGTGATGATGGCTTCATCATAAGCAATCTTAAAAGATTAACTTTTGATATGACATATATGGTTTGGTCCACTAAGTAGTGTCGCATCTTCTGAATGGTGAATACCAACGCCAAGTATTCTTTTTCGATCAGGTTGTATTGACGTTCAGCTTCGGTCATTGTTTTACCCAGGTAATAGATTGCTTGTTCATGTCCTTGATCATTATTTTGGGCTAGCAAAGCTCCTAGAGAATTATCCATAGCTCGAACGTAGATCTGGAAAGATTTTTCTAACACCAGAGTTGTAAGGACAGGTGAATGCGTGAGGTACCGCTTGATTTTCTCGAACGCTTGTTGGCAAGCATCGTCCCAGATGAATGAAACACCCTTCTTCATCAATTTGGTGAAGGGTTGGCATCATCCTGAGAGATTTGAGATAAACCTCCGGATATAGCCTAGTCACCCTTGCAATCTTGTAAGTGTTGACCCAAAGGCCCATCACTCTAGTTTTGATGATGATTAACTCATGTAGTTATAGTACTAATGATCTTGTGTTTATTTAGTCTCAGATATTTGATCAAGATCTTAGTTGGTGTTTAGCTTTAACAAAGGATTTGAAGTCAAGTTTTGGAGCTAGCACGAGTTGATTCAAGAGCTCACGCATTAAGATTGCAGAGTCTAGCTCATTAGATCAAGTATTGGACCAAGTCAAGAAGGAGAAGATTTTCAAGAGAATATTTTCAAGAAGACTTGTATCAAGTTTTGTAAGTGTCAAGATTTTTTTTTAGATAAAATGTAAAGGATAAATTAGTTGGTGGATTGCTCAAGTTCATATTACACACACACACACACAACATTTATATGTGTTTTCATAAGATAGTTTTGTGTTTAGAAAAATATCGTTTTGGATTTATCAAAACTTATTTTAGAGCTTATTGTCAAAAACAAAAATATTTCATCTCATATGTGTAATGAATCATATCCATTCACACTAAGCTTTAAATGTATTTAAAATATCTTTTTCTTGTATTTGGAGAAGTTTTGAAAAAATCATTTTTCAATTTGGATATTTTTTTGAAAAATACAGATTTTTATTTAAGCCAAAATTTCTATATTATAAAAATGGTTCAAAAAGTTTGTAATATGTGTTGATTTTTCATCACACATATTTGTACTTTAAAGTATTTCAAAGAACTCATTTTTGAAGATTTTTAGTGATTTTATGGGTTTTATTGAAGGTAAAAAGACCAAGTTTTTAATCCCATAATTTCAGCCAGACTACACCAGACGGTCGACCGGACGGTCGACCGAACCAGGAGTCAATCGACCATACTGGTCGATCGATGTGCACAGACGTGAACAGGTCATTTGACTGGTGGGCCGGTCGACCGACCCGGTCGACCCCCAGAGAGCTTTGCTCTCTAGATCTGGCCCCGGTGGACCGGGCGGTCGACCATTAGGTCAATGCCCAGTTTCAGTCGACTGTCCGGTCGACCACTTTTCCCAACGGTCGAAAATCTGACCATTGTCGGTCGACATGGCCGGTCGACCGACAGCAGGGTTTCCTGCTGAGTTGGCTCCAACGGCTATATTTTTTAGGCCTATAAATTGGGGCTGTTTTGGGCTGTTTTCTATAAGGTTTGAAGTGGGTTTTCAAGCTAGTTTTTCCTACCTTTCTAAGTGTTTATCTCCACTTGTTTTAGAGCTAAAACTACCATATCAAAAGGAGTGTTTCAAGAGTGTTTTTAAAAAGTGATTTCTTGAGTTTTTCACCACAAAATCCATCCTAGTTTTCTCACACAAACTTGAGCTTTCCATTGTTATATCAATCCTATAAGAGAGTTATTGTGAGAGTGTTTTTAGATGATCAAAGTATTGAGATCACCAAGTGTTTTACTTTGTATTTGTGGAGGCGGTTCGTGTTGTTTCGAGTTCTTGTGGGAGCTCGGTGTAGAGGTGCGGCCTCGACAAGCTAGTGTGCTTGCATGTGTTGTTCTTGCGAGAACAAAAGGGGGACTAGTGAGTCCAAGGAGTTCTAGTGTGAACTCGTTGTAGGTGTTGCGGCACCGAGTGATCCGGTGGGATCGGTTTTTAGTGAAAATCCTTCATAATGTTGAAGGCAGGGACGTAGAGCTAGGGTGCTCGAATCTCGAAACAAATCTCCCGTGTTTGCGATTGCTCTCTTCTATCTCTCACTTGTGTTTATATCTTGCATGCTTACATTGCTTTTATCTTTATATACTTGATATATCTTGTACCTTATTGTTATATGCTTGGGATTGTTTGCTCGCACTTATATTCAACCAAGAGAGTCATAGCGGCACCTCAACTCTTATCTAGAGGTATCTTGAGGAGATAGTCCAGAGCCCTTCACCGGGAATTTGGTTACACTCTTATGTTATACTTGGTGTGTTTAGCTTAAAAGTTTTAATTTGCATAAATAGTTTTAATTCCACATTTATTCATCATTAGATTAGCTAGTCACCTATTCACCCCCCTCTAGGTGAACTTCAATTGGTATCAGAGCTTGGTGCTCTTAATTTGGGTCTAACAACCTAGAGTTAAAGATCCGCCTTTTAGCTAATCACAATATTTATCTACACACATATGGATTTCATGACACCTCTCATGTTTGACATTCTTAACATCCAAACTTGATAAGTTAAGATGTCCATGTACCTCAAAGCCCTAGGGATTCATGTTTATCTTGCCACAATTAAAGATTCATATTATTTAGATCGCAAACATCTAGAGGCTAACTCAAAAGTCATCCATGCTTTAAAGTCAACTATAAATGATGATTATTTATGTAGGATTTTTAACTAGGATTTGGCTTTTGTAATATGGAACACTTTAGTCTCCCTTGGTGAACAAAAGCAATACTATGCGGGGAGTGACTCGGATGATGGAAGTGATGCTTCCAACTTATGCTATATGGTCCAAGGGGATAACCCCCTTGAGGTAAATTCTGAATCTGAGCTTGATAAGGATGTTGACATGTCATATGATGAGCTTGCTATATTCTGTCAACAACTTCTTGAAAAATATGATTTGCTCAAAAAGAATAATATAAGATTGAAAAAGAAATATGATTCCATTTTAGAAGAAAAAGGTTCTTTTCAAAATAAATTGGAATGCATTTCAAATGAAAATAAATTTTTGAAAAAGGAGAAAATTTTCTTATCTTCAAAATTAAATGATCTTTGTGAAGGAAATAATTCTTTGAAAAATAAAATTAATTTGGTGGAAAATAAAAGAGATTGCTTTGGATGAAAACAACTCTTTGAAAAATAAAATTGTTTCAAAAGAAAAAGAAAATATTTCTAAAAAGAAAAAGTTGTTGATTCTCATTCTTGTCATGCTCTTCATGCTACTATCAATAAAAATGAGATTCAAGTTTTGAAAAATAGAATAAATTGTTTGAGCTCAACTTTGAGCAATTGTGCATTTAACCATTCTAGATTGGAGACCTTGTTCAAAAGAGACAAGCTCCACATGTTCATGCAAACAACCCATAGCATACATATACACACTTTGTACATCATGATCACACTCACTCTCATATGCATGCTAGAGAGTACAAATGTACACATTGCGGCCGCAAAGGTCATTTAGCAAAATTTTGTTTTAATAAAGTAAATTCTATTAATTTTGCTAATAAAAATGTTTGGGTTCCGAAAAATACTAACCCCCGTGGACCCAAAATAAAATGGGTACCAAAATTCTCACCACTTGTGTTTGATGTAGGTGTGGGCTCTCACATGACGTGAGAGCTATGGTGCCTTGGTGGTGGATGCATGAGCTTGATGGATACTAAAATTGATGCATCGCTATCAAGAAAGTTCGGTGGGAGGACCACCATAGTTTGGAGACTTAGAGAATAGTGCATATGGTTTGGTAACTATCTCTAAACTCCTATTTTAGTTTACATGCTTCTACATTGATAATTTTAGCATGTTTTGGATTTATGTTAAATAATCATGTTTTGTACTTCATGTGGTAAATATTTATTTAGATGAATTTTTCATTAAAGCTTGTGTATATACTTGTACAAGTAGTGAGCTACACTTGATTATTACATGTTTGTGTCACGTTGCTCATTTGCGCTCATTACATGTGCATGTATAACCTAGTTTTGATGATTCCCTCATTTACACTAGTTTTCTCTTTTTTGTATATATTTTGCTTCATGTATATGTTATTCTTGTCTAAAATAAATATACATGTAAACCCTTGAGTCACTTGCCTTCATGTAAATTCTATTATGGACTTGTTTGTGTTTAGAATATGTATGTATATTGTTAGTTTTGATAGGATATACATATATCTTGAAGTTTGATTTTTATGAAAATAAATTTTTATGATTTTCATATTTGTTTGATAAAAAGAATTTTATGTTTTTTTGAGCTTTATTGATTATTTCATGAATATGCTATTCACATAACCTTTGTACACTCACATTATTTTTTGTTTACTTATTATTTTATTTCAGATCACATTTTTGAGCTTTATAGATTTCGATGCCAATATTTATGTACTTAGCTATGTTTCATGAGATATATGATTTGTTTTCGTATTTAAAGGATCTTTAACTAGTTTTTTAAAAATTACTTTAACTAGTTATTTATTCTTCATTTGGTAGTGTTTTTAATGTACAACTTTTTTAAATCTTATTTTTGAAAACTTCTACCCTTAAAGGGCGGTTGGCTGGGCGACCATGCCATGTATGCTTTAAATTGAAAATCTTTTTAACATGTGCATGAATAGGATGGATAATTATGAGTTATACACATGTTCTTCATGGAATCTTATGTTTGTATACTCATATTTGTTTCTTATATATGTATGTTTTTAAACTTTAAATAGTATCAATATCGATTGGTAATTACATTTTCAGACATATATACTTGATTTGATTGTGCTTACAATATCTTTACATCTTAGAGCACAAATTATGTTTATGCTAAGCTTGACTTAAAGTTAAATATAATTTGTATCTTTATAAGCTTATGCATTGTTTTCAATTGGTATTTCAATTGATATTTTATTTGGTATCAAAATTTATAATATATTTCAATTGGTATCAAAAATATAAAATGTGTTACTTTCATTGGTATCAAAATTTATTTTTGTTGACTTGAAAAATTCAAAAATTTATTTTAAAGTGATTTCAAAATTTCTTGATATGTAGTGCCTATGTGCAAGGGGAGATTAACATCTCTTCTATATATAGATTCATGTTGAGTGTATCTTATATTGAGTAGTTTGACATCTCTTCTTTATGTGATACACGTGTGTAGGGGGAGCTTAACATCTCCGCTTATACATTGTATATCATGTTTTATGTGAGTTAGGGTCTTGTCATCCCTTCTTCATGTTATGCATGTATGCAGGAAGAGCTAACTTCACGTCTCTCTTCTTCATGAATGTATATCGCATATATATCTTTATTGTTTGATTTGTTTTCACCCCTTTGTTGATGTGTTGACAAAAAGAGGTGGAAGTATTTTGAGAGTTTATATTTGCATGTTTTATTTTTTATGTTTATACAAAAGGGGAGAAGAATTTGGTTTTTATTTTTTATGTTTATACAACAAGGGGAGAAGAATTTGGTTTTATGCATGTTTGTCTCCTTGTATAATGCATATATGTTTTGTTTAGTTTTATGCACTTTATTGAATATCTTTATGTTTATTGCTATGCATGAGTTAAGGGGGAGCTTCTATGAAACTTAACTTTAATCCATGCAAATATAACTCTATGAGTTTTGTCATCATCAAAAAGGGGGAGATTGTTGGCCTAAAGGTCCATCGCTCTAGTTTTGATGATGATTAACTTATGTAATTATAATACTAATGATCTTGTGTTTATTTAGTTCAGATATTTGATCAAGATCTTAGTTGGTGTTTAGCTTCAACAAAGAATTTGAAGTTAAGTTTTAGAGTTAGCACGTGTTGATTCAAGAGCTCGCATATCAAGATTGCATCAAGTATTCAAGAGGAGTCTAGCTCATTGGATCAAGATTTGGACTAAGTCAAGAAGAAAGAGAAGATTTTCAAGAGAAGATTTTCAAGAAGACTTGTGTCGGGTTTTGTAAGTGTCAAGATTTATTTTTAGGTAAAATGTAAGGGATAAATTAGTTGGTAGATTGCTCAAGTTCATATTACACACACAAAAAATTTATATGTGTTTTCATAAGATAGTTTTGTGTTTAGAAAAATATCGTTTTGGATTTATCAAAACTTATTTTAGAGCTTATTGTCAAAAACATAGATATTTCAACTCATATGTGTAGTGGATCATATCCATACACACTAAGCTTTAAATATGTTTAAAATATCTTGTTTTTGTATTTGGAGAAGTTTTGAAAAAATCGTTTATCAATTTGGATATTGTTTTTGAAAAATATATTTTTGTTTAAGCCAAAATTTCTATATTACAAAAATGGTTCAAAAAGTTTATAATATGTGTTGATTTTTCATCACACATATTTGCACTTCAAAGAACTTATTTTTGTAGATTTTTAAGGATTTTATGGGATTTTATTGAAGGTAAAAAGACCAAGTTTTTAATCCCATAATTTCAGCCAGACTACACTGGCGGTCGACCGGACCGGTCAATCAATGTGCACAGACGTGCACAGGTTGTTTGGATGGTGGGCCGGTCGACCGGGTCGGTCGACCGCTAGAGAGCTTCGCTCTTTAGATCCGGCCCCGGTCGATTGGGCGGTCGACCGTTAGGTCAATGGCCAGTTTCGGTCGATCGTCCGGTCGATCGCTTTTCCCAACGGTCAAAAATTCGACCATTGGCGGTCGACCGGCCGGTCGACCAATAGTAGGGTTTCCTGCTGAGTTGGCTCCAACGGCTATATTTTTTAGGCCTATAAATTGCGGCTGTTTTGGGCTGTTTTCTATAAGGTTTGAAGTGGGTTTTCAAGCTAGTTTTTCCTACCTTTCTAAGTGTTTATCTCCACTTGTTTTATAACTAAAACTTTCATATCAAAAGGAGAGTTTCAAGAGTGTTTTTAAAAAGTGATTTCTTAAGTTTTTCACCACAAAATCCATCCTAGTTTTCTCACGCATACTTGAGCTTTCCATTGTTATATCAATCCTATAGGAGAGTTGTTATGAGAGCGTTTTTAGGTTATCAAAGTATTGAGATCATCAAAATGTTCTACTTTGTATTTGAGGAGGCGAACTTGCGGGTTCGTGTTGTTTCGAGTTCTTGAGGGAGCTCGGTGTAGAGGTGCGGCCTCGGCAAGCTAGTGTGCTTGCGTGTGTTGTTCTTGCAGGAACAAGAGAGGGACTAGTGAGTCTAAGGAGTTCTAGTGTGAACTCGTTGTAGGTATTGCGGCACCGAGTGATCCGGTGGGATCAGTTTTTAGTAGAAATCCTTCATAGTGTTGAAGGCGGGAATGTTGGGCTAGGGTGCTCGAACCTCGAAACAAATCTCCCGTGTTTGCGATTGCTCTCTCTATCTCTCGCTTGTGTTTATATCATGCATGCTTATATTGCTTTTATCTTTATATGCTTGATATAACTTGTGCCTTATTGTTATATGATTGGGATTATTTGTTTGCACTTGTATTCAACCAAGAGCCATAGCGGCACCTCAATTCTTATCTAGAGGAACCTTGAGGAGATAGTCCGAGCCCTTCACCGGGAATTCGGCTACACTATTATGTTATACTTGGTGTGTTTAGCCTAATAGTTTTAATTTGGATAAATAGTTTTAATTCCACATTTATTCATCATTAGATTAGCTAGTCACCTATTCACCCCCCCACTAGGTGAACTTCAGTAAGCTCTCTAAGATTTCTTGGAGGTTGCATCTCTTGGATGGCAAATACCAACGCCAAGCATTCTTTTTCGATCGGGTAGTATCCATGTTCTGCTCTGATCATTATTCTACTCAGGTAATAATTACCTGCTCATATCCCTAATCATTATTTTGGGCCAGCAAAGCTCCTAGAGAATTATCCATAGCTCGAACGTATATCAGAGGTACTGCTTGATTTTCTCGAACGCTTGTTGGCAAGCATCGTCTCAGATGAATGAAACACACTTCTTCATCAATTTGTGAAGGGTTGGCATCGTCCTGTGAGATTTGAGATAAACCTCTGGACATAGGCTAGTCGCCCTTGCAATCCTCTAAGCTCTATAAGATTCCTTGGAGGTTGCATTACCTGGATGGCGCAGACTTTCTCTTGGTCGAGGTGGATTCCTTTGGATGTTACGACAAACCCAAGAAATTTCCTGATGGCTCCCCCCAGGAAGTATTTGGTGGGATTCATCTTCAATTTGATTTGCCCTATTATATCGGAGTTCAGATCTGCTATGTGATCGTCTTTGGCAAGAATTTTCACTACAATATCGTCTACATAGAATTCTACTGTTTTGTGTATATGCTCATGGAAAATTGCATTCATAGCTTTCTGCTATATTGCCCTTACATTCTTCAATCTGAAGGGTATCACAATATAGCAATATACCCCCAGTGGTGTCCTGAAGGATATATGCTTCTCGTCATTAGGATACATCTTAGTTTGATTGTATCCAGAGAATCCATCCATGAAGGACATCCATTCAAACCCACATGTATTGTCGATCATGACATCCATGGTTAGAGAAGGAACTCATCTTTAGGACACGCCTCATTAAGATCACAGAAATCAATGCATACTCGGATCTTCCCATTCTCCTTGGTGACGAGGACGATATTAGCCACCCAATCAGGGCGTTGTGCTTCCCTGATAAAACCGGAGACTATAAGCTTCTTGACTTCTGACAGGATTGCTTCCATTATCTCTGGGCGGAACCATCGTTCCTATTGCCGTCCGGATTGATGTTAAGGGATGCATAGCCACCTGGGGGTCAAACCCCGGCATATCTTCATAGTTCCAGGTGAAAACATTTATATAGTCTCGCAGGAGATATATTAGATCTTCCTTCTCGAGCGGTGATAAGCTTTCGCTTATAATGATGGGCTTATGATTAGCTTTATCTCCCAGATTAATATGCATTACCTTATTCTCTGTAAGTGATTCGCGTAGTTTAAAGTGAATATCCCAGAGAGTATTTAGGTGCTTGATCCAAGAATCTGTATCTAACTGGATCATTTGTTCATCTCCATATACCAGGTGGCTTGTTGAAACCATGTTTACCGAAAGGTCTTTAAAGATGTTATCGACACTGACATCTGATTCGCATGATGACGTGTCTGACGAGTGATTATAATATAATAATCCTTCAGATTCAGAGGCTGACAGGGTTGGAGTTGACACATGGCCCACCCCCTGCGAGTTCGATGATAATAATCAAGGGCTTTCCCTTTTGGAATGAAGGATTGAAGCATTGTTCTCCTTCCTTTGTCAAAGTTCAAGCCAAGACCACTTGTTAGGTTATAACCCATGTTCTCCATCATTTCGAGTACATTTAACTCGTAATGAGAAAACTGAGGGAGTTTAATCCGCTTTCTGAGTCCTTGCAAGTCATTGGTTTGGACACGACTTTTCAGAAAGGATCGGTTTTTGGCCATTGTGTCTTACTGGGACCTCGAAGAAGGAGCCTTGCGAATCACTGACACTTTGATATGCCGTGAGAGATGATCTCACTGGTACATGCAATGATGTCAGGGCATCTATTGCCTACCAAGGGTCATCATTAACATCGGTACTAGTATCTGATGGTACCGGATCAGAAGCAAATACAGAAAAATAAGTCAAGTCTAACTCTTCATTAATATACCAGTCACCTACATCATTGGCGGTGTTATGGACATCAAGTTTATTAATGCTCATTACCAGTGGATTCAGCTCCCAAAGGCATTCTTCTTCTGCCTCCAGTTTGTCATCAGTTTCATTGCCAGAGTCTAGTTCCTCTAGCTGGGGATTCTCATCTGTCTCCAGAGAATCCTGGTACAGGAGAGAGTCTCTGAAGTAGTTCTTCACCCTCTTGAACGAATGTCTTTCAGTGACCAACGTTCGAACTTTCCCATCTCTGTCAACATACTTCATGACTTGATGGAGAGTAGAGGGGATGATGGACTTGCGATGAACCATAGTCGTCCCAGAAGAAAATTATACAAAGTGTCAGTGTCAATAACATAGCACGTCACCTCAGATCTTAGGTCTCAAATTTGGCATTTGAGTTTAATCTTTCTTACTGGGTGTGTACCATTGGCGTTGAAGTCATAAATGGTAGTTTGGGTGGAGCTCAATCAGTGAGTGGGGATTCCCAAGTGCTGCATGACTCGGACGGTCATGATACTCAACGTGGATCCTAGATCCACCTGAACACGGGTCACTTCAGATGATCCAATATACCCTGTGAAGTATAGGGGCCTATCATGTTTCCCCTTAATCTGCATGTCATCTAGAGTGAAGGTTATGCAGGAGATGTGTTAAGAGGATTGGAGACAGTTTTCTTTATCTTTATCTTCCGATTTAGCTAGAATCTGGGTCATGAAGGCCTCAGCATCGGCTAAGACTTCTCTCAGAGCTTTCCTTATTGACTTAGACAGTCTCAGGAGCTCATAGAGGGTAATCCTAGCTAGGATGCTAGCCACTATGGCCAAGACATTGAAGTGGTAAGGTCTCGAAGATCCTTCCGCTTTGTCCTTTGGGAGAGCCTTAGCATACCGAAGCTCCTTTTGCTTCTTCACGGGTTGCTTCATGGATTGCTTGGTTGGCTCTGGGTGGGTTTAGGTGAATTTGCCAAGATTTCATCGTACTTCTTCAAGCATGATTGACCCAGGGAGTCACTGCCATAAGCGGTGCATTTAGTTCTGCAGTAAGGACAATTTCTCCTCATCTGAATAAGTTAGCAAGGGGACATCAGTTTCTGCTTCCCAGGAGGAAGCACACACCACATTGCAAGGTGAAGCTTTTGCATTCCCCTGGATATTCTGCTAGCAGCAGTAGTCCACTGATAGCATTCCATGAGACCGGGATGAACCCACATGATCTTTTCCTGAGCGATATAAATAGGTACGAGACCTTTCTCCTGCTAGTGGTGTGGATCTGTATTGACCACCCTTAGTTCCCCTTTCGGGATTAAAGCCACTTCGGCTGGCGTTGGAGGCTGTACCCCGAACTGAAGGAAAGACGTCATATTGGCTATCACTTTCTTCTGCTCTCGGCGGACCTTGAGCATCTCTGTCTCAATCAAAGTTTGGAGAATGTCTTTGAATAAGTAACAGCTTTTGGTAGGGTGCCCTAGCATCCTGTGCTACAAGAAGAAATTGGGATTGTCGTCTTGCCTAACTCTTTAGGACGTTTAGCTTCAGGAAACTTCAGTTTGTTACTGCTGTTGAGTAATTTGAACAACGAATTGATATGCTCGCCTTTGAAGGAGTACTGCTTGTTGGCGCATAGCTGGCTTGAAGATCTACCCCTCTAGCTAGTTGGGGCTTAGAGGGAGACTTCGTCTCTATCACCAGTGTGTCCTTCCTTTTAGCTTGGAAAGACGCTTCTGGCGTGTGCCTTATTGACTTCTCGGGTTTGGGCTTGTTTTCTTCTGCCTCAACCCTGACGACAATCTCCTCTACCTGTTCGTCTTGCTGAACCAACTACTTTCAGGTATGACTTTCAGATACCCCTATCTGAGTTAGGAGTGAGATTTACAAATTGTAATGGCATGTTTTCACCAGGATGGCCTGGGACATGCGGCTAGGGCATTAGAGTGCCATATTCCAAAATCTCTCTACAAACGCTTTAACTGGCTCTTCTTTCCATTGCCTTTTTGCTTGGAGGGTTGGCATGGTAATCTCTGAATCATTTTCGAAGAAATGAGTGAGGAAAAGCTTCTCCAGATCACCCCAATTCTTGATAGAGCCTTCTGGAAGCTTCATGAACCATTCAAAATCAATCCCTTTAAGTGTGCCAACGAATAAATGTTTCAGGATGGCAACATTTGATACTACATTCTCGATCAGGGACTTGAAGTAGAATATGTGCTGGTTGGGTGACCCTTTGCCGTCGAAGGCTTGTAGAGTTGGAGCTTTGAATTTATGAGGGTACGGGACAAGATCCCACTCAGCTGGGTACGACCGGACCACTCCTGCTTCTTGGAAGCCTTTTCGGTTGGCGAGGACCTCAAGGTGTTGCTCCAATTTGCTCATCCTTTTAGAATGAGTACTCTCATTCTCTGAATTAACCTCCTCTTCAGATAGAGGCTTGGATGGCTTAGAGTTGGAATGCTCTTTATCTTTCATATGTGCAGAAGATAAGCTCTCCCCTTCCTTCTATTTGACCCTTGACTTCTTAGGAGGAGTCTTAGCCTTCGGCTTCTTCTTCTTATCCTCAAGCAATTGCAGAAGCATCTGCTTGAAGTTTCGATAGATCCTTGTTGAGCACGAATCATATCGAGTTGTTTCCTCTGGACTTAGGCTTGCTGTTCAAAGCGCCTGGTCATTTCTTCAGGAGTCTCTGTCATATACTCGAAGGCTACTTTCTATACGGAAGAGTTCGAGGCCTGTGACTCCGCGATGGCAGAGTGTGACTCACTTACTTTAATGCCTCGAGCTAGGGCACTGTAGTCCACTGGGGCTATTACGCCAGTTCGAGTGCAGGTATGCCGGTACACTCCTTCTGGCTCGGTGTCAAACTCGTCGAAGCTGACTATTGACTACTTCCCCTTAGTTCTGCTTGGCATAATGCTTGGATCCACCATGTTTGCATTAACTTCAAGACACTCTGCATCAGAAAAGGTTCTCCTTATGCGAAAGCGACGCCTTTTGGCCGAGCGGGAGACTGACGTAGACGATAACTGGTTGAACTGATTGTTTGCTTACAAGCGAGCTGCAGTGGCATTCAGAGAGCACCGCTGTGATGAGCCATTCACAGCAGAATTGTAGAGTGATTTGATGAACACTCCTCTTCTTCGTCAAGTAGTCCCTTAGATCCGTCAGAGGGGGATCGAAGAGTCCAGCCTCGAGTCTCTGAGGATGAAAACTTTTCAACTCCCTTCTGACTTTAGTTATTTGAGAGCAAATGTTAACCTTACGTCGCAATTCCAAGACACAAGTATCAGGGGTGCAAGGTTCTAAGACATAGAGCTTACGTCCTGTAGAACAGACGTGGCTCTCATATTTTGGCTTTGAGATGCGGGTCTCGCGTCTCTGCTGAGAAGAGACGTGAACCTCGCGTTGTTGATTGTCGCGTTCGTCTGGCAATACTTGAGAAACACAGACTTCATGAGCCTCACGTTCGAATGTAGAAACGCGGGTCTCGTGTCTTTTAGAAAAGATGCAGACTTCGCGTTGTTGAACATTGCATATGTGAGGTATGGTTTTAGAAACGCGAGCCTCTTCAGCTCTGCTTTTTTGTACCCATATGCAGACTTTGCACGTCTGATGCAGTTCAGAATGGACGTGGGCCTGAGCCTCTCGGTCTGTATCTGTTAGACAGATAGTTTTTTCAGCCTCTTTCATCTATTGTCGACGTGCACGATGCCTTTATCGACGTTCAACATTTCGGTTACGTCTCGCAGGTTATTGGGAACCCCTGGTAACATGTAGCTAAGGAATGTTGAGAGTAGGGGCATGGCAAGATTGGCCTTCGACGACGTTGGCCTTGCGGGTCTCGTGGAAGACATTGACGCGGGGCACACGTGTGACATGACCAAAAATGGCTCTATTTGTGCAAGCTATCTTCGGGGAAGTCTCCGAAGAGACTTGGAGCGGATCTCTGAGGAGACCCTATGGTATTGCCGTGCCACCCTGGGACTCTTGGAGCCAGAAGAGAGGAACTCTTCATACTTTATCTGATCGAATTCCACGACAAGTGACTTGACTATTTTTCCTATGAAGGTGACATCACCTTGTACCACAACTTACTCATCAGTGGAGAAAGTAGTCCCTAGCAGAGTCGCCACTCTGATACAGGGAGAATGTTGAGAATATATTGCAAAATCTTCTTTAATCAATGAAAGATTACAACAATTCAAGTTTCAACTACAAGAGAGAGAAGACACTTAAGCTCAGATCTTCTCCTTATTTAAGATTGGGTTCTTTATATAGTGGTGGAAAGTGAATCTTATTTTTCGTTGACCGGTGAACGTCAATCTCCTCTGAAACTTTTCTCTTTAGATTACTGATGGAGTAGCACAGCGCCTATCCCATGAAATCTCAAAGAGACTTAGGCAAAAACTTAAACTCAGCAAGTTGATAAAAGAGTTTAACTCTTTATAAGTATTCCTCAGCTGAAAATTCTAACCCTTCTTCAATAACAAACTGAGCTATTTATAGGGGTTTCAGGGGTAAAATTGTCCCTTAAAAACCCTCCATGATGTGGTTAACTCCCCTTATAATATGGGCAGTACTTGACCCAGAAATGGAGGTAATTAGAACTGAGACGTAGGGCTCCTCTCTAGTTGGAACGCTGGCTTGAGCTCTATGTTTAGCCGTTGAGGTAATGCTGGACGCAGATCCTGAGCTTAACATTTGGGTAATGCAGTGGTGTTAAAACGTGAGCTTTAAACTCTTTGTCGAGCTTTGCGTCTGAGACGTGGGTCTTGAGCTTCGCATTTGGGCGCCGCGGTGGCGTTGAAACGCGAGCTTCAAACTCTATGTCGAGCTTCGCGTTTGAGACGTGGGCTCCAAGCTCTGTGTCTGAGTACTGAAGTGATGCTAAGATGCGAGCTTTGATTTCTACGTTTTGGCATTATAGTTGTGTTGAGATGCAGGCTTCGAGCCCTATGTCTTAGCTCTGCACAAGTGGCTTTGATTTGCCTCGCGTCTGAAGCATGGACTCTGTTATCTGATAACTTGTCTTTAGTGATTTTTAGACAGTCTACAATATTCCCTAAGCTCTAAAATAGGGAAAAAAAAAGAAAAATAAAAGGAAGAAAATAGTGTTGATGAGTGGTGGCTAGGGTCAAGGTTTTACTCTAATACCATATTAGTTTAAGAGAGAGAGATCTGAGAGAGTTAATGAGTCCTCTCTATACTTTTATTTATAGGAAAGAAATGAATAAATACAAACTCATAATAAAAGTAAGATTCCTAATCACATAAGTCAAAGAGTTTAACAGTGAATAACCCAAATAATTAGGTTTTTATTACAAAAATAAGATGGTTGATATTTTTATTGAGAAAAATAGAAAAGACCCGTCATGGCAGTGAAAGATGATGTGGAGGTATTCTTGAGTAAGAGTCCTATAAGTTTATGAAAATAAATTTTTATCTGAAGTTTTAGGATATTTTTGTTTTTTAAGAAAATTAAATAGTGTATGCAAATATAAAGGTGAAAAAAATAAGAAGTGAGATGAAGCTTCTTTATTTTTTAGAATGATCATCGATAATAGTATTGGAGTTAGCTTTGGTGCCATCGTGAATGGACTTGTGATCGGGAGAGAGAAATGTTGAGTTATCTTGTTGGGAAAGGCCTAAAGAACCCATGAACTAAAGGAATAGATTTAAGCACGAAGCAAACATAACTTCAATAATTTGTCACTGGTTATTGGGGATATCGAGTGAAGAATTATGAAATTCTTGTTAGCCCAAAGGCTCTTCACCTTAGTTTTGATGATGACTAACTTATGAAGTTAAGTTACTAATAATCTTGTGTTTGTTAAGTTTCAGTTATTGATCAAGATCTTAGTAGGTGTTTAGCTTCAACAAAGAATTCATAGTCAAGATTTGAAGCTAGCAAGTGTTGATTCAGGAGCTCGCGTGTTAAGTTTGCATCTAATACTCGAGATGGAGTCAAGCTCATGGATCGTGTTTGGATCGAGTCGTCTTGGAGAAGAAGATATACAAGAAGACTTTGGTTAGATTTGTTTATTATTTTAAATCTTGTGTAAGTATAATTTAGTTTTGATATGCTCAAATACACACACACAAGTTCAATAGTTTTGGTTTCTGATTGGTCGCTAATGTTGCATATTTAGTATCATATTTTCATACTTATTATAGAATAAAATCTGCATGCTCCTAATTAAATGTTTAATTTATTTGCAGGCCCATTCCTTAAGGAGATGAAGAGAAATGAGCCCAAAAGCCCACCAAAATTTTGAATTAAATCAGAATTAATTCGAGCTCACTGAGTCAGGGCAAAATCAAGAGGTTGAAAACCGGTTGAGAAGAATCCTCTCAGAATCGATCGGTTAAAGCCAAGAATCAAAGGCCATTTCGTCACAATACTGGACTCAAACGAGAAAACCAACTGAAGATAAAAGCAGAAGGAAAAAGCAGGGAAACCCACCAACAGGGTGTGGCCACCTGGCCGCAAAAACGCAGCCAGAGCCGCGTTTCCGCGGCTGTTTGATTTCTGTTAAGGGAGCGTTTGCTCCCCCGATCTCCCCGGGATCCTGTAGGTTGGGTTTTTGCCTATAAAAAGCCAGTATTTGCACTGAAAAGGGGACGACCATGCAGAGATAGGATTTAGCCTAGTTTTCAATTCTTGTAGTTTAGGTTTTTTTTCTTTTTATGTAATTTGTATGTAAGCTTAGGTTAGATGAAGATTCATGTAAGTAAGAGAGAGAGGCTCATGTTGAGAGTGACAGCGATGTACCCTCCTCCTTTCTTCCATCGTTTCAAGCAATAAAAGGTAATATGTTTATGTTAGTCTTCTCTTTTGTTTTCTTTTTCCTCTTTCTACTTTACTCTTTTGTTTTTGATGAGCTTGCAAGTGAATCCAGAAGTATAAGCATACAAAAGCCTTTGTGAGTGCCAACGATACTTCATGAAGACGTTCTCCTCCTCAAGATCCATATCACTTCATTCTTGCAAGGCTTAATGATATAATGCGAACAGGGACTGAGCTCGATCTTATGACCTATGCGTTGAACGCCTCCGAAGCAAGGTAGAACATGCAAGGGTTCCAGGTAAGTCATCAATCAAATTAAGTAAGTATTTCTTCAACCTTCTTTCTTTTCTTTTTTTTAGTATAGATCACCACATCTTCCAAATCTTTCATCATTTCTTTTCCAACTCATTTGTACATAGTCGCTTTCTGATTCTCACCTTTTTCATCTATCGCTTTCTTTTTAACTTTAACCTTTAACTCTTGTTTCATTTTTATTTCTTAAAACAAAGAAGAACTTTCGTTTTCTTCACAGAGATTTCAATACAAAATTTTGAACGCTTATATCGCAAACCCTTCTTGTGGATCACGATCCGCATAGCCACTTGCTATAGCGGTAAGAATTGAGCACTTGCACATTTTTGTTAAAAGTTCTGAAAGTCCGTATTTTGTGTGCAGGTTTAGCTTCAATCAAATTTTGGCGCCGTTGCCGGGGAGGGTAATGGTTTTTATTGAAATCTGATTTTTATTGAATTTTTAGAAGTAAAACGAATTTTCTTCTCTGTTGTAGGTTATAGGGCAAGCAAAGCAGGAAAAAAGGATTGCAGAAACATATAAGTGGTCTTGTGCCTCTGTTCCAGAAAACAGAGACCAAGTACCTTCTGAATTGCCGCGTTTTCTCGGCTTTTGTCACGTTACCGCGGCAAGGAAGAGTTCACTACTAACTATCTTTTTTGCAGGGCTGCTTACTTTGTAAAAAAACTAGTTTTCTGCAACTTTATTTCTTATATGCCATCACCAAAAGCCTGCTAATAAATCAACAGTAAAATTTTTGTTGAAAAAGTTAAAAAAATTGATTAGAGGTTTGCATTTTAGGCACGTGTCTTTTCAATTCATTTACTTTACTATTGAAGAGTGTTGGAGCTAGGTACGTTCGCATTTCATTTAGAATAGGACTCATCTCTTGGTTGATTTACATAGCTTTGAGTGAATCTTATTTACATATCTTGTACACTTGCACAAACTGATCTTAAGGGCGCCACCCATTAACAAGATAAGGTAGGGATTTAATCACCCTTCCTTGGCCCAAAAATCAGATTCCAAGCACTCACTAACCCAAGCCTAACTAAAAATGAGTAGACGTTGGCCCTAGGGACATCTCGAACTCAATTAGGAGATTATCCTAAGGGGGAAAGGTATTGAAATTTGACTCCTGCAAAATCAGTGTTTAGGAAAGGGATTAAGGGCCGAAAGCCCGAAGATTGGTGGTTATTTAATTAAGGAACATCTTTGACGGAAAACCTCCCACCAATCTTGTTCTGACCTGGCTGATTAGCTTGTGGTCAAAGTCTGCATTATACCTCCCGTGGACGGTCTAACCAGTTAGGAGTCTTCTAGGCCATAGGTCTACCCTAACTTAGGTTAGAATTTTTTTCTTTTTGTTTGCTTATTTGTTTGTTTTTCTTTCTTTGTATTCTATTGTGTGATATGGCTTATAATAATAATTTTTTCAACTTCAATAGTAATCCATATTACACACCGACTTCATTTTCGAATATTACCAACCCGGCATATCATAACTTTAACCAACCTAGTGTGTCGGATTGGTCTTATCCGAATCAATATAACCCATGTCCCCAATCTTATAACCATAATTTCCATAATGATTTCAACTCTTCACAGAGTCAGTGGGGATTCACCTCCCCCGAGTCTAATTTTCATCCAACTTGTCCTCCTTCTCCACCTAGTCCACAATATTTCCAAGATTCATACTCAGTTCCACGAGTCCAAAACAGAAAACCATCAATTTTGGAAATGAGTATGCGTGAGTCCAAACACAAATCCCAAAATCTGATGGACTCACAATTTCACCACCAATTCCAAGACAACACTTCATCTTTTCATCAAAACAATGAACCTATCAACTATGAAAAGATGCTTGAAGCCATGAATCAGGCTCAAAACGCTCGTAATCGTGACATAGATATGATGGTCGAATCTCTACGTTCCCACCGTTTGGCCAGTTCTGATGTCACTAACCATTCTGTTAGAGCCGAAGAGTCATATTGTTTTGGAAATCAAGATTCTATTTCAGAACAACCATTTGAACTTGCCCAAACTCCAAATTTTGAAAAAGATATTGACAGTTTGGCAAGTTATTCCTTTCCTGAAATAGAACTTGAGAATGAATATGATCCTGAACCCCAACTTAGTGATTCAATTCTACTTCCTGATTCAATTATGACTCCGGTGTCTTCACCTGATTTCAATCTTTTTCCCGAGTCAACATTGAATCCTGTGCCAATTCATAATGAAATTGAATCACCTATCTTTGATGATCATCATGTTGAACTTGACCAATTTTATAATTTTGAAAATCCCATTGATAAATTGGCAAGTTCTCATTTCTATGAAATTGAACTCAATGAGAAATGTGACCTAGATTCTCAAATCTGTGATCAAGTTCAAATTCCCGAATCAATATTGATTCCTATTTTGTTGCCTGACTTAGGTAATATTTTAGAGTCAGTTTTGATTCCCACACCTATCATTTCTGAACTTGAATCACCAATATTAAGTCACATTCCATTGTTGGAAAATGAATGTGGACTTGAGTTTCAACTTCTTGACTTGGACACACTTCTTGAACCAATCTCGACTCCTGAACCTTTACTTGACTTAAGTCACCTTCCCGAGTCGGTATTAGTTCCTGTACTTCCTGAGTCTAAGTCAATCATTCTATATTTTCACACTCCTTTCTGGGACGAGGTGGTTGACAAATTTGACTCTGAAATCAGTTATGAAATTTGGAAATTAAATGGGGTCAAGTACTTAATAAAAATCCTTTATGGATTCATCATTTTAATGGGTTATATTAGAGATATTTCTAGTGAGTTCCTCCGAACCCACGAAAAGTTGATTGGGCCGCATTTCGTGGACCAATCAGACCACCACCGGAACCACCACCTTAAGGTAATATTTTCCTTCCCTTTCGTCTTTTTATGCATCTATGCTTTAATTCATACATTGAGGACAATGCATGAGATAGGTGTGGGGGAGGGTTCTAATATAACTTTTGTTTTTCTTTTTATTAAAAAAAAATTTAACATTTTCTTTGCTTTTAAAAACTTTTTGAAAATAGAAATAATATTTTGACATATTTTTTGTAAGAAATTAAGTTAATTTTAAGGAATAGGAAAATCCAAATTAGGATTGGTCAAAATAAGATTATTTGTTTGATTTTTAGGGTTAAGAAGATAATTTGTCAAAGTAATTTAGTCTTGATCTTTACCTTAATGAAATATGCACACTTCATACACTTACACACTTAGGGTTCAAAAATAAAGATTCTTATGCCTTATATGTAAAAAAAAAGAAGAAAAAAAAAGAAAAAAATATCTATGAGAAATCAACAAATCTAATTATTGATTAGCTAGGTGCTTTGGCCTAAGTAAGCCTTAGTATTTATGCGAAAGATGATTAGATAAGTTTAAGAAAAAAAATATAAAATCCATTGATTAAGCTGGGTATTTGTGCCTAATAAAGCATAAGTATTCACGCCTAAAAGGGGTTCATATAATAAAATCCTTAGTTTTGTGGCCTTGTTTGCTCGAGTCCTTAAGTCCTTGGGGTGTTTTCTCACCCGGTGCCCTAAGACCATTTGGTTTGGGAGTCATCGATTAAAGGCTCGTTACATGGGCAGATTAGAAAGCCTAATAGAACTAAGGAATAATACCATCAAAAAAAATAAATAATATATATAAATATATATAAATAATAAGGCATAAGAGTTAGAGTTAATGAACCCTTAATCAAAATTTTCACAGTCACAAGGTGCATATGACTTAGGGTAAAGTAATAGACTAAATGAGAAGTACAATTTGACTCCTTATTTTGATTGATAACAAATTTTTAAATAGAGACTAAGTTTAGAAATGAAAAATTCAGTTTTCCTGTAACTTATAGATTGCTTAAATCTTACAATTATATTTCAAATATTTTTCTCTTTCAAAATGCCTTTCAAAAATACTAACTCTTTGTTTCTCTTTCTTTATGGATTTTGTGGGTGCAATCCGCTGAAAACCCTCACGAGACAAAACTCGTCCTCTAGGGGAAACCTAGAGGTTTAACAGCTTGTTACACATGCTCAGTGCAATCGCGTAACCTGCGAAAGTGGTCTAATAATCCTTAGTATAGTTTAGTTGTTTTGCTCGAGGACGAGCAAAAGATAGGTATGGGGGTGTGATTGGTCGCTAATGTTGCATATTTAGTATCATATTTCCATACTTATTATAGAATAAAATCTGCATTGTCTTAATTAAATGTTTAATTTATTTGCAGGCCCATTCCTTAAGAAGATGAAGAGAAATGAGCCCAAAAGCCCACCAAAATTCTGAATTAAATCAGAATTAATTCGAGCTCACTGAATAAGGGCAAAATCAAGAGGTTGAAAACCGGTTGAGAAGAATCCTCTCAGAATCGATCGGTTAAAGCCAAGAATCAAAGGACATTTCGTCACAATACTGGACTCAAACGAGAAAACCAACTGAAGATAAAAGCAGAAGGAAAAAGCAGGGAAACCCACCAACAGGGTGTGGCCACCTGGCCACACCCTGGCCGCGGAAACGCGGCCAGAGCCGCGTTTCGCGGCTGTTTGATTTCTGTTAGGGGAGCGTTTGCTCCCCCGATCTCCCCGGGATCCTGTAGGTTGGGTTTTTGCCTATAAAAAGCCAGTATTTGCACTGAAAAGGGGACGACCATGCAGAGATAGGATTTAGCCTAGTTTTTAATTCTTGTAGTTTAGGTTTTTCTTTTCGTTTTATGTAATTTGTATGTAAGCTTAGGTTAGATGAAGATTCATGTAAGTAAGAAAGAGAGGCTCATGTTGAGAGTGACACCGATGTACCCTCCTCCTTTCTTCCATCGTTTCAAGCAATAAAAGGTAATGTGTTTATGTTAGTCTTCTCTTTTGTTTTCTTTTTCCTCTTTCTACTTTACCTCTTTTGTTTTTGATGAGCTTGCAAGTGAATCCAGAAGTATAAGTATACAAAAGCCTGCCAACGATACTTCATGAAGACGTTCTCCTCCTCAAGATCCGTATCACTTCATTCTTGCAAGGCTTGATGATATAATGCGAACAGGGACTGAGCTCGATCTTATGACCTATGCGTTGAACGCCTCCAAAGTAAAGTAGAACATGCAAGGGTTCCAGGTAAGTCATCAATCAAATTAGGTAAGTATTTCTTCAACCTTCTTTCTTTTCTTTTTTTTAGTATATATCACAACATCTTCCAAATCTTTCATCATTTCTTTTCCAACTCATTTGTACATAGTCGCTTTCTGATTCTCACCTTCTTCATCTATCGTTTTCTTTTTAACTTTAACCTTTAACTCTTCTTTCATTTTTATTTCTTAAAACAAAGAAGAACTTTCATTTTCTTCACAAAGATTTCAATACAAAACTTTGAACGCTTCTATCGCAAACCCCCCTTGTGGATCACGACCCGCATAGCCACTTGTTATAGCGGTAAGAATTGAGCACTTGCACATTTTTGTTAAAAGTTCTGAAAGTCCGTATTTTGTGTGCAGGTTTTGCTTCAATCAGTTCCGTTTTAACCGTTTCAGATTTTCAAAAATACATATATTGTTTTCACGAATAAATTTCATCAAAAATAGTTTACATGGTTTATATGTATATTGGATTTCATCCAATATACATTGATGGTTCACATTGTTTAGAAAAACTTATTTTGATGTATCAGTTCATGGTTTTAATTTTTATTTTTATCAAAACTTAGTTTTGAATTTAATGTCAAAAACATAGATATATCATTTACATGTGTATTAGATTCTATCCATGCACACTATACTTCATATGTGTTTCAAATATCATGTTTTTGTATCTATACAAGTTTTGGAGAAATCATATTTCCATTTAAAAGTTTGGTTTTCAAAAAATATAGTTTTTAGTTTATGCCTTAAATTCTTTACCTAAAAAATAGTACAATTGTTTGTAATATGTGTTGATTTTTTATCACACATATTTTTACTTTAAAGAATTATATGAACTTATTTTTGTGAATTTTATGAGAGTTTATAGGTATTAAAAGTTGTAAGATTTCATCCCTGTAATAACTGTTTTTTGGGCTACTGGCGGTTGACCGACCGGTCAACGGAACCAGGGCTCGATCGACCGATTGGCCGACCGACGTGCACAAGGACGTGAACAAAGCCCATGCCTAAGGGCCGATCGACCGTACGGTCGACTGACTGGATCAACTCAATTCTCAGGTTGGTCCCGGTCGACCGAGTGGTCGACCGATGGCCTCAAACGATCAAAGATTCTACCATTGGCTGGTCGACCGGGCGATCGACTTACAGGTCATTTTGGGCAGTTTTTGACCCCAACAGCTATATTTTTCTAAGCCCTATAAATATGAGTTTTGAGGCCTGTTTTCAATAAGATTTTTAAGAGCAAAATTTCTCCACTTCTCTAGTATTTTCAGCAACGTTTAAAAAAAGTTTTTGTGTGAAAATTCTCTATCTTTATTTATTTTTAAGTTTTGAAAAAATCAAAGAAATATAAGTTTTAGGAATTCTATTTTGTTCTTCATTTTTTCTATCGATCAAGAAGTTTATCCCAAATGATTTCTTTGTTGTTTCTTTTCCAATTACTTTGATTCTCACATACTTGAGCTATTGGATTCTAAATTTATCTTTAGGATCTTTATTTTATGAGAAAATTGTTTGTGATCTCTTTAAATCACCAAGTGTTATTTGTGATCATTGGATCACCAAGTTGTGTTTCTTTCTTTGCTTTGTGCTCCTCTTGTGTAGAGGATTGTGTAAGAGAGAAGGAGTTGTGTACTCCCGGTATTGAGATGTAATTCCTTGGTGGAGGTCCTTTTGTGAAAGGTCCTGAGTGGATATAGTGAAAATCCTTCTATGTGAAGGCAGGGACGTAGAGCAGTGGCTCGAACTTCGAAACATATCCTTGTATTTGTTTTTAGATCTTTCTCTCTCTTCTTTATATCTTGCATTGTTCTTATTGTTCATATTCATATACATGCTCTATATTATTTGTTTGCCCACACTTGTGTTTAATCAAGAGAGCTATTGAAGCACTGTAACTCTTAGCTTAGAGGAATCTAGAGTTAAAGTTTCAGAGCCCTTCACGGGGAATTCGGACTAACTCTTGATTACACTGTGTGCGTTTACAATTTAGTTTTTAATTTCCCATTATTTGTTCTTGATTAGCACTACACCTATGCACCCTCCTCCTGGTGTACTTTCAATTTGCATCAGAGCTAGCGCTCCTGATATTCGGCTTAACCACCTAAGAGTGTGATCCTTGATTTGCTAATCTATATATTTGCTTTGTACACATATTATTTATACTCATGGATTATCTTGCACCACCGATGTTTGATGTTTTCAACATTGACGTGTGAAAATTTAAAATGAGTGGTTAGATGCCAATTGCATGTTTATCTTGCCACTACTAAGAAACCTTATATTGATAATGGCAAGTACCTAGATGCCAATGCACAAGCCATGGATGCACTAAAGCATACACTTAGTAAAAAATTTCTTTTTTTTATTTCTTATTGTGATTCCACTTTTGCAGTGTGGAATACATTGATCTCTCTCAAGAAACAAGTTTCAAACATTTTGGAAAGAGAACCTAGAAGAGATGAGTCTGCCCAAGCTTGCTTCATGATCCAAGGGATTGACTCTCTTGAGGTAACTTTAGATACTCATCTAGATGATCATGATTGCTCTTCCATTGATGATAATGCTATGTATGCCCATGCTTTAAATGAAGAGCTCTTTATATCTTGTGAACACTTACTTTCTAAATATAAACTTTTGAAAAAAAAATGAGTTTGAATTTGAAGAAAAAAAGTGAGATTTTATTTTTAAAACTAGATTTTGTTTTGAAAGAGAAGGCTGAGATTTCAAGTGAAAGAGATTCATTGAAAACCAACTTGAACTTGTTTTAAATAGAAATAAGATTTTGAAAAACAAAATTGAGTTTAATGATGTTTTGAAGAAAAATGAGGTTTTGTCTTTAAAACTTGAAATTATTTTAAAAGAGATGACTACTTGAAAAATAAAATCATTTAATTTCTAAAGAAATATAATGCATTTTTTTAGAAAAAGTTTCTTTGAAAAGTGCTTTTGATTCTCATGTTTGTCATACTTCTATTGATTCATCTTCTTGTGATAGACATGTTGCTTGCTCTACATCTTTTTCAATTATTGAAAATGATATATATATATATATATATATATATATATATATATATATATATATATATATATATATATATATATATATATATATATATGTTGAAGAAGATGTTGATTGTTTGGGCTCCATTTTGAGTCAATGTGCCATGGATCACAAGAAATTGGAATCCATATTTCACAAGAAACATGCTTTACATCTTCATGCATACAAATCATAGTATACACATGCACATCATGCTCACACACATGATTTTATATATGCTAATGTGTACACTTGTGCACATTATGGACGTACGGGCTACCTTACAAGATTTTGTTATGATAGATTAAATGTTTTAAATATTACAAGTAAAAATATTTGGGTTAAGAAAGCTACTAATCCCCTTGGATCCAATAAAGTTTGGGTATAAAAATTCATCCCTATTTCATTTAATGTAGGTATGGGTTCTCACAAGACGTAAGAGTATTGATGCCTCGGTGGTGGAGGCGTTTGAGCACAATGGACACAACTTGGGATACATCGCTATCAAGAAAGTTTTGGTGGGAGGACCACTATATTTGGAGATATAGAGAGTAGTTCATTCGGTTTGGTAACTATCTCTAACACCTATTATTTTTTTATATACTTTCATTTTGATAATTTTAGCACGTCATGTTTTTCATGTTCATTATGTTAAATGCAATTTTTATTAGACTTGTGATATAATGTATAGTATTTGAGACACACTCATGTTTATATGGATTCATATTTTTGTGTTCTCACTATTTTTTAGCTATTATGTATATCCTAGTTTTAAAGCACTAGCATTTAGCCTAATGATCATATTTGTTTATGTTTTTGTACTTCATATTTTGATTACATGTCTAAATGTAATTTTCATTAAAATTTGTGTTTATACTTATATAATTAGTGAGGTACACTTGATTATTATGTTTGGATGTTTTATTGCTCATGTGTACTCATTACATGTATTTGCATAACTTAATTTTGATGATTCTTGCATATACACTTGTATTACTTTATTTGTTTTTATTTCACCTTTGTACATGTTTTTGTGAAATGCGTTTAACTTCATGTAAATGTAGATTTTATCTAAACTATTAGATATACATGTTCTATCCTTGAGTCACTTGCTTTATATGCCATATATTCTTTTAAGGACTCAATTGATGTTTAGGATAAATATGTATGTTTTAGTTTTGACAAAACATACATATGTCCTGTTGTTTATGTTAGCCTAAAAGTCCATCACTCTAGTTTTGATGATGATTAACTCATGTAGCTATAGTACTAATGATCTTGTGTTTAATTATTCTCAGATATGTGATCAGGATCTTAGTTGGTGTTTAGCTTCAACAAAGGATTTAAAGTCAAGTTTTAGAGCTAGCACATGTTGATTCAAGAGCTCGCACATCAAGATTGTCTCAAGTACTCAAGAGGAGTCTAACTCATTGGATCAAGATTTGGACCAAGTCAAGAAGGTGAAGAAGATTTTTAAGAGAAGACTTGTGTCATATTTGTAAGTATCAAGATTTTATTTTTAGATAAAATATAAATGATAGATTAGTTGGTGGATTGCAAAAGTACTTATACACACACAGAGGATTTATATGTGTTTTCATAAAAGAATTTTTGTTTTGAAAAATACGGTTTTGGTTTTTAAGATTCAAAGTCTACATGTTTTTACCAAAACCATTTATAGTGCTTATTGTCAAAAACATAGATATTTTATCATATATGTATAGTGGATCACATCCACACACACTAAGCTTCAAAAGTGTTTAGAATATCTTGCTTTTGTATTTGGAGAAGTTTTGAAAAAATCGATTTGATAAAATACAGATTTTGTTTAAAGCTAAAATTTCCATAACACAAAAATAGTTCAAAATGTTTGTAACATGTTTTGATTTTTACTCAAACATGTTTGTATATCCAAGTATATTAGTGAACTTATTTTTGTAGATTTTTAGAGAATTTATGAGATTTTATTGAAGGAAAAAGACCGAGTTTTAAATCCCTAAAATTGCTGTTTCTGGCCTTCTGCCGGTCGACCGCACAGTCGACCGAGACAGAGGTCAGTCGACCGGGCGGTTGAGCGACATACACAAAACGTGCACGGCTTGTTTGGCTAGAGGGCCAGTCGACCGACCCGGTCGACCGCCACAGAATTCTGCTCTTTGGAAATGGCCCCGGTCGACCGAGCGGTCGACCGGCAGAGAGCTCTGCTCTGTGTATCCAGGCCACGGTCAACGGACCGATCGACCAGTGGCACAACGGTCAGAAATCTGACCGTTGGTGGTCGACCGACAACAGTCTGAACTGCTGAGTTGGCCTCCAACGGGCAGATTTTGGATGCCTATAAAAGAGGCTTCACTTGGGTTGTTTTAGATAAGATTTTTGGAGAGTTTCAAAGCCAGTTTTTCCTATCTATTTAGAGGTTTTCTTCACTTGTTTTAGAGCTAATTCTTCCATTCAAAGGATAGTTTATCAAGAATTTTTCAAAAGGAGATTTCTTGAGTTTTTCACCACCAATTCAATCCTAGTTTTCTCATACACACTTGAGCTATCCATTGTTATATCAATCCTATAGGGATCTTTGTTGTGAGAGTATTTTAGGTGATGAAAGTGTTTAGATCACCAAGTGTCCATCCTTTGTATTTGAGAAGGCAGACTTGTGAGTTCGCGTTATTTCGAGTTCTAGTGGGAGCTCGGTGTAAAGGTGCGGCCTCGGCAAGCTAGTATGCTTGCGTGTGTTATTCTTACAGGAACAAGAGAGGGACTAGAGAGTCCAAAGGAGTTCTAGTGTGAACTCGCTTGTAGGTGTTGCGGCACCGAGTGATTCGGTGGGATCATTTTTAGTAAAAATCCTTCATAGTGTTGAAGGCAGGGACGTAGAGCAAGGGTGCTCGAACCTCGAAACAAATCTCACGTGTTTGCAATTGCTCTCTCTATCTCTCACTTGTGTTTATATCTTGCATGCTCTTATTGTTCATATTCATTACTAGCTTGATATCCTTATACCATATTGTTATATGCTTGGGGATTGTTTGCTCACACTTGTATTCAACCAAGAGAGCCAAAGCGGCATCTCAACTCTTATCTAGAGGAATCTTGAGGAGATAGTCCAAAGCCCTTCACGAGAAATTCGGCTACACTCTTGTGTTATACTTGGTGTGTTGTACATAATAGTTTTTAGTTTGCATTAATAGTTTTAATTCTGTATTAATTCATCATTAGATTAGCTAGTCACCTATTCACCCACCTCTAGGTGATTTCAATTGGTATCAGAGCCTGGTACTCTTGATTTGGGTCTAACCACCTTGAGTTAAAGATCCTCATTTATAACTAATCATAATATTTGTTTTCATACACATGAATTTCGTGACACCTCCCACTTTTGACATTCTTAACATCCAAACTTGAAAAGTTAAGATGTCCTTATACCTCAAAGCCCTAGGTATTCATGTTTATTTTACCACTATTAAAAATTCATATTGTTTAAATGGCAAAAACCTTGAGGCTAATGTAAAAGCCATTCATGCTTTAAAGTTAACCCTAAATGATGAATATTTATCTAGGATTTCTAATTTTGATTCGGCTTTTGTAGTATGGAACACTATAGTCTCTCTTGGCGAACAAGAACAATACTATACGGGGAGTAACTCGGATGATGGAAGTGAGGCTTCCAACTTGTGCTACATGGTCTAAAGGGATAACCCCCTTGAGGTAAACTCCAAATCCGAGCTTGATGAGGATGTTGACATGTCATTTGATGATCTTACTTCTTTTTGTCAACAACTTCTTGAAAAATATGATTTAATTAAAAAAGATAATAATAAATTGAAAAAGAACAACACTTCTTTACTAAAAGAAAATGATTCTTTTAAAATAAATTGGAAGGCATTTCAAAAGAAAACGAATTTTTAAAAAGGAGAATAATTTCTTATCTTCAAAATTAAATGATCTTTGTGAAGGAAATAATTCTTTGAAAAATAATATTAGTTTGGTGGAGAAACAAAAAGAGATTACTTTGGAAGAAAACAACTCTTTGAAAAAAAATTTGTTTTAAAAGAAAACGAAAATGTTTCTAAAAAGAATAAGAATGTTGATTCTCATTCTCACCATGCTTTTCATGCCACTATCAATAAAAATAAGATTAAATTTTTGAAAAATAAAATAGATTGTTTGAGCTCAACTTTAAGCAATTGTGCATTTAATCATAATAAATTGGAAATCTTGTTTCAAAGGAAATAAACTCCACATGTACATGCACATCACTCACGGCACACATATGCACACTTTGCACATCATGATCACACTTATTCACATGTGCATCCGAGAGTATACAAATATACACATTGCGGCCGCAAAGGCCATTTAGCAAAATTTTGTTATAATAGAGTAAATTCTATTAATTTTGCTAATAAAAATATTTGGGTACCGAATAAGACTAACCCCCATGGACCCAAAAGAAAATGGGTACCAAAATTCCCACCTCTTATGTTTGATATAGGTGTGGGCTCTCACATGACGTGAGAGGATTGGAGCATTGGTGGTGGATGCATGGGCTTAATGGACGCTACAAATTGATGCACCACTATCAAGGATGTTTGGTAGGAAGACCACCATGTTTTGAAGACTTAGAGTATAGTTCGTTGGTTTGGTAACTATCTCTAAACTCCTATTTTATTTACATGCTTTTATATTAATGACTTTTAGCATGTTCATGTTTAGTGTTTATGCTTCATGAGGTGAATGCTTGTTTAGATATAGTTTTCGTCAAAACTTGTATATATACTTGTACAAGTAGTGAGCAACATTGGATTCATATATGTTTGTACTTCATTACTCATTTGTACTCATTACATGTGCATATATAATCTAGTTTTGATGATTTCCTCATTTATACTTATTTTGCCTATCCTTGTGCATATTTTGCTTCATGTATATGTAATTTTTGTTCAAAACTAATAAATATACATGTATACCCTTGAGTTTCTTGCCTTCATGTAAATTATATCATAAACTCTTTTTTATGTTTGGGATATGTATACATATTGTTAGTTTTGAATAAATCATACATATGCCTTGAAGTCTTATTTTTAAAGAAAAATGAGTTTTCATGATTTTCACATATTTGATGTCTTGAGTCTCATTGACTATTTTCATGAAAATGCTACTCACATAATTCTTGTGCACTCTCACTTTATTTGTTTACTCATGACATTATTTTCATGAGAACCTTTGAGCTTTATAGATTTTGAGTGTCGACTTTTGTGTATTTAGTATGACTCATGAGATACATATGATTTGTTTTTAAGTTTGAAGGATCTTTAACTAGTTTTTCAAAATTTACTTTAAACTAGTTATTTATTCTTCAATGGATAGAGTTTTCAAATTTTACAAAATATTTTTAAACTATTATTTTTGAAAACCCCTACCAACCCTTAAAGGGTGAATGGATGGGCGACCATGCCTTGTATGCTCAAACAAAATATTTTTTATCATTTGCATGAAAAGGGTGGATCTTTATGAGATATAAATTTATTCACATCATATTTTCAATTGGTATCACAATTGATATTTCTTTTGTATACTCATATTTTGTTTTCTATATATGTATGCTTCATTTTAAATAATATCAATTTCTATTTGTATTCTCTTTACATACATCTATATGTTTTGATTGTGCTTGATTTACCATAATCATTACATGTTTAAAGCACATATTATGTTTATGCTAAGCTTGACTTAAATCTTGATTTCAAATTGATATCTCATTTGGTATTTAAATAAGCTTATACATTATTTTTAATTGGTATGTTTATTGATACCAAAATTTACAATATACTTTAATTGGTATCAGTATGTTTCGATTTCCAATTGGGTTTAGATTTCAATTGGTATCACAAATGTTTTACGTATTTGATATTAAAATTTACCATGTATTTCAATTGGTATCAAAATTTAATTTAAATTTCAATTGATATCAAAATATAAGATACTTTACTTTCATTGGTATCAAAATTTACACATGTTTCAATTCCATTTGGTATCAAAATTCCTATTTCAAATGATATAAAAAATCTTGTGATATCTTATAATTTTGTTTATTTACAAATGGTATCTCAAAATTTGTTTTATTAATTTGAATAATTATAAAAAATTGTGTTAAAAGTATTTTGATATGTATTGCCTATATGCAAGGGGAGCTTAACATCTCTTCTATATTTTGATTCATGTTGAATGTATCTTGTATTGAGGAGCTTGACATCTCTTCTTTATGTGATACACGTGCGTAGGGGGAGCCTCACATCTCCACTTATGCATTGTATATTATGCTTTATGTGAGTTAGGGTTTGTCATCCCTTCTTCATGTAATGCATGCATGCAGGAAAGTTAACTTAGCGTCTTCCTCTTCATGAATGTATATCGCATATATATCCTTATTTTGATTTGTTTTTCACCCCTTTGTTGATGTTAACAAAAAGGGAGAGAATGATTTTGAGTTTATATATGCATATTTGAGTTTTTGCATTTATTGAGTTTATACATTTTACAAAATGGGAAGAATGATTTTAAAAGTTTATACAAAAAGGGGGAGAAAGTTTTGGAGAAAAGAACTTTTGATTTATGCATGTTTCTCTCACTTTGTTTATGCATATATAATTGTTTAGTTTAATGCACTTCATTGCTATATTTATTTGTTTATTGTAATGCAAGAGTTAAGAGGGAGCTTCTATGAAGCTTGACTTTAATCCAGCATATATAACTCCATGAGTTTTGTCATCATCAAAAAGGGGGAGATTGTTGGCCCAAAGGCCCATCACTCTAGTTTTGATGATGATTAACTCATGTAGTTATAGTACTAATGATCTTGTATTTAATTAGTCTCAGATATCTGATCAAGATCTTAGTTGGTGTTTAGCTTCAACAAAGAATTTAAAGTCAAGTTTTGGAGCTAGCACGTGTTGATTCAAGAGCTCGCGCATCAAGATTGCATCAAGTACTCAAGAGGAGTCAAGCTCATTGGACCAAGGTTTGGACCAAGTCAAGAAGGAGAAGAAGAATTTCAAGAGAAGACTTGTGTCATGTTTGTAAGTGTCAAGATTTTATTTTTAGATAAAATATAAATGATAAATTAGTTGGTGGATTGCTCAAGTACTTATACACACACAGAGGATTTATATGTGTCTTCATAAAAGAATTTTTGTTTTGAAAAATACCGTTTAGGTTTTTGAGATTCAAAGTCTACATGTTTTTACCAAAACTATTTATAGTGCTTATTGTCAAAAGCATAGATATTTCATCATATATGTGTAGTGGATCATATCCATACACACTAAGCTTCAAAAGTGTTTAAAATATCTTGTTTTTGTATTTGGAGAAGTTTTAGAAAAATAGATTTGGGAAAATACGATTTTGTTTAAAGCCAAAATTTCCATAACACAAAAATAGTTCAAAATGTTTGTAACATGTTTTGATTTTTACTCAAACATGTTTGTATATCAAAGTATATTACTGAACTTATTTTTGTAGATTTTTAGATAATTTATTGGATTTTATTGAAGGAAAAAGATCGAGTTTTTAATCCCTAAAATTGTTTTTTCTGGCCTTCTGCCGGTCGACCGCACGGTCGATCGAGACAGAGGTCGGTCGACCGGGCGGTTGACGACGTGCACAAAACGTGCACGGCTTGTTTGGCTAGAAGGCCGATTGACCGACCCGATCAACCGCCAAAGAGTTCTGCTCTCTAGAAATGGCCCCGGTCGACCGGGCGGTCGACCGGCAAAGAGCTCTGCTCTCTGTATCTAGGCCACAGTCGATCGACAGCAGTCTGAACTGCTGAGTTGGCCTCCAACGGGCAGATTTTGGATGCCTATAAAAGAGGCTTCACTTGGGCTGTTTTAGATAAGATTTTTGGAGAGTTTCAAAGCCAGTTTTCCTATCTATTATAGAGGTTTTCTTCACTTGTTTTAGAGCTAATTCTTCCATTCAAAGGAGAGTTTATCAAGAGTTTTTCAAAAGGAGATTTCTTGAGTTTTTCACCACCAATTCAATCCTAGTTTTTTCACACACACTTGAGCTATCCATTGCTATACCTTATAGGGATCTTTGTTGTGAGAGTATTTTAGGTGATCAAAGTGTTTAGATCACCAAGTGTTCATCCTTTGTATTTGAGGAGGCGGACTTGCGGGTTCGCGTTGTTTCGAGTTCTAGTAGGAGCTCAGTGTAGAGGTGCAGCCTCGGCAAGCTAGTGTGCTTGCGTGTGTTATTCTTGCGGGAACAAGAGAGGGACTAGAGAGTCCAAAGGAGTTCTAGTGTGAACTCGCTTGTAGGTGTTGCGGCACCGAGTGATCCGGTGGGATCGTTTTTAGTGGAAATCCTTCATAGTGTTGAAGGCGGGGACGTAGAGCAAGGGTGTTTAAATCTCGAAACAAATCTCCCGTGTTTACGATTGCTCTCTTTATCTCTCACTTGTGTTTATATCTTGCATGCTCTTATTGTTCATATTCTTTACTAGCTTGATATACTTGTGCCATATTGTTATATACTCGGGGATTGTTTGCTCACACTTGTATTCAACTAAGAAAGCCAAAGCGGCACCTCAACTCTTATCTAGAGGAATCTTGAGGAGATAGTCCAGAGCCCTTCACGGGAAATTCGGCTACACTCTTGTGTTATACTTGATGTGTTGTGCATAATAGTTTTTAGTTTGCATTAATAGTTTTAATTCCGCATTAATTTATTATTAGATTAGCTAATCACCTATTCACCCCTCCCCCTCTAGGTGATTTCAGTTTATTTAGTTTATGATAAAAATAGAATTTCTCGTGTTTTATGGTTTCATGTTTATGAAAAAAGAATTTCATGTTAGCTTCGTTTAGGCCTGTCAATGGGTCGGGTACGGGGCGGTACAGGTGGTACCAGACCCGGACCCGTTTACCCAAGATGGTACCATACCCGTCCCGTACCCGCGGGTCCAGAAGGTGGGTTTTCATACCCGGACCCGCTGTACCCGCGAGTCCAGACCCGTTTACCCAAACCCATAACAAAAGAAGAAATAGATACATAAACAAATACAGTAACAAAAACACATGAAGAGAGGGAGAAAAAATTTTTGTAAAGAGAAAGAAAGCATGTTTTAATATCAATAAAGGATGAAATGCAACCTGATGCAAGAGGTGGAGGGAAAAATTTCGATGAAAGACTCTAATAAAGAAAAAAATTTAAAGTAAGGCCCCCAAATTTATTTGGAAAAACACAACAATAAGATGACCCACTAATCAACCAACAGTCTTCAACACTTAAAGCACAAAGAGATCATTTACTGATAGTGTCTTGGGCCTAAATCTCTAGGATTTTAATTCTATTAGTATTATTTATATAATTATATTTATGTTTTAAAATGGGTAAATGGGTAATCGGGTCTGGTTCAAGTAAAATCAGACCCATCCCATTTAATAATCGGGTATACAGGTATACGGAAAACGGGTATGGATCCAGAGCAGCCATTTCCATACCCACTTAATCGGGTCGGGTCCGGGTCTGGACCCGACCCATTGACAGGCCTAGCTTCGTTGATTTATTCTATGTATATGTTTCTTACATGACTCTTGTACACTCGATATATCATTGTTTACTTATAGTTTTGATTCATGAGCCTATATGTGCTTCATAAATTTTTGAGTGTTGATTCTCGTGTAATTTTCATATATCATGAAATATATATTTGTTTTATTGCTTGCTTGAAAGATTTCATACTAGTTTTCAAAATTATCTTTAAAATTAGTTTCGTATTCTTCAAATGGTAGTGTTTCAAAATATGCTAAAATTATTTTCAAATCTTATTTTTGAAAACTTCTACCCTATAAGGGTGGTTGGTTGGGTGACCATGCCTTATGTGCCTAAATGACTATCTTTTTAATATGTGCATGAAAGGGTGAATGTTATGAGTTATACACATATATATCTTGAAAATTAATTTATGCATACTCATGATTTCTTGTAGATGTATGAATCATATCTCAATTGGTTTTCGATTAATATTATATTTCAATTGTTCTGATCATACATATATATGATTTTTGTGCTAAATTAAAAAAATGATTATACATATATTTTATATCACAAATTATTTTATGTTAAGCTTGAGTTAGTTTAAAATGTTAAAATTAGTATCCTTTATAAGCTTATGCATAGTTTTCATTGATATTTCAAATAGAGGGAGAAAAATTCTTGATTTTAAATTCAATGAGTATTTCATATGTTTTCAATCGATATCTTACTCCCAATCTTTTTAAGAATTTATTTTAGAAAATGTAAACATTTTCAATATTGGTATCAATATCCTTCAATTGGTATTATTTTTAAATTGGTATCTATATTGCAAATTGATTTTAGTATTTACCTAAAAAAAATTTTGGTTTAAAATTTATTTTTAATTGGTATCATTTCTCTCTATTGGTATTAATCAGTAAAAATATTTTGTGTTTCCTTAGAATTGGTTTATTTCAATTGATAATTTTTATTTGTATAAAATTTGTATTGGTTTGTATTGCCTATATGCAAGGAGAGCTTAACATTTCCTTTACATATAGATTCATGATGAGTGTAGTATATAAAGAAGAGCTTGACATCTTTTCTTTAAATAGTACACGTGTAGAGGGAGCTTAGTATCTCTGTTTATACATTATATATTATGCTTAGATGAGTTAGAGTTTTGTCATCCCTTCTCCATGTAATGCATGTATACAGGGGGAGTTAACTTAATATCTCTCCTCTTCATGTCGCATATACATTTATCGTGTTTTCTTCACCCCTTTGTTGATGACTAACAAAAAAGTAGAGAAAGATTTGGGTTTATATATGCATGTTTATTTGTGTTTATGCATATATATAAATGTTTTATGAATATATTTATGAGATTGATTATGGTTTTGATATCCAAAGCTCTTATTGCATATCCATTCCATTGGTATCTTAATCTACATGTTTTGTTTTATTTGGTATCTGAGCTTCTTTGAATATTCATATGCATGTATTTTATAATTCTTATTGCATATTATTTATTATTGTTTATTAGTATCTGAGCTTAGACTGAATATCAATATGTTTTATGCTATACATGAGTTAAGGGGGAGCTTCTATAAAGCTTATCCTTAATCCATGCATATATATAACCTCATAAGTTTTGTCATCATCAAAAAGGGGAGATTATTAGCCCAAAGGCTCTTCATCTTAGTTTTGATGATGACTAACATATGAAATTAAGTTACTAATTATCTTATGTTTATTAGTTTCAGTTATTGATTAAGATCTTAGTAGGTGTTTAGCTTCAACAAAGAATTCATAGTCAAGATTTGAAGCTATCACGTATTGATTCAGGAGCTCATCGTCAAGATCGCATCTAGTACTCGAGACGGAGTCAAGCTCATGGATCGTGTTTGGATCGAGTTGCCTTGGAGAAGAAGATCAACAAAAAGATTTCGATTTAACTTAATTTATTGTTTTAGATCTTGTGTAAGAATAGTTTAGTTATGATATACTCAAGTATACACACACAAGTTCAATAGTTTTAGTTTTGGTTTAACTGTTTTGGATTTTCAAAAATACATATATTGTTTTCATGAATAGATTTCATCAAAAATAGTTTACATGATTTATGTGTATATTGGATTTCATCCATATACATTGATGGTTCACATTATTTAGAAAAACTTATTTTGATGTATCTAATTCATGATTTTAAGTTTTATTTTTATCAAAACTTAGTTTTAGATTTAATGTCAAAAACATAGATATATCATTTACATGTGTATTGGATTCTATCCATACACACTATACTTCATATGTGTTTCAAATATCATGTTTTTGTATCTATACAAGTTTTGGAGAAATCATATTTCCATTTAAAAGTTTGGCTTTAAAAAAAAAACAGTTTTTGGTTTATGCCTTAAATTCTATACCTCAAAAATAGTTCAATTGTTTGTAATATGTGTTAATTTTTTATCACACATATTTGTACTTCAAAGAATTTATATGAACTTATTTTTTGAATTTTATAAGAATCTATAGGTATTTAAAAGTCTAAGATTTAATCCTCGTAATAACTGTTTTTGGGCTACTGGCGGCGAACGGTCGGTCGACCGACGTGCAAAAGGATGTGTGCAAAGCCCATGCCTAAGGGCCAGTCGATCAACTGGATTAACCCTTGGTCCCAGTCGACCGAGCGGTCGACCGACAGGCTGATTGCCTAGGGGCGGTCAACTGACAGCCTCAAACGGTTGAAAATTCGACCGTCGATCGTTGGCCGGTCGACCGACAAGTCGTTCTGGGCAGTTTTTGACCCCAACGGCTATATTTTCTTGGCCCTATAAATATGAGTTTTAAGGCATGTTTTAAATAAGATTTTCAAGAACAAAATTTCTTTGCTTCTCTAGTGTTTTCAGCAAGTTTTAAGAAGAAGTTTTTGTATCAAAATTCTCTATCAAAATTTTGAAAAAATTCAAAGATATACAAGTTTTGAGAATTCTATTTTGTTCTTCGTTTTTCATATCTATCAAGAAGTTTATCCCAAGTGATTTCTTTGTTGTTTCTTTTTCAAACACTTTGATTTCTCACATACTTGAGCTATCCAATTCTAAATCTATCTTTGGAATCTTTATTTTGTGAGAAAATTGTATGTGATCTTTTTAGATCACCAAGTGTTGTTTGTGATTATTAGATCACTAAGCTGTATTTCTTTCTTTGCTTTGTGCTCCTATTGTATAGAGGATTTTGTAAGAGAGAAGGAGTTGTGTACTCCCAGTATTAGTTGTAATTTTTAGGTGGAGATCCCTTTGTCGAAGGTCCTGTGTGGACATAGTGAAAATCCTTCTGTGTGAAGGTGGGATGCAGAGCAGTGACTCGAACCTCGAAACATATTCTTGTGTTTGCGTTTGGATCTAACTCTCTACTCTTTGTATCTTGTATTGTTCTTATTATTCATATTCATAATGCATGCTAAATATTGTTTGTGTGCCACACTTGTGCTTAATCAAGAGAACTATTGAAGCACCTCAGCTCTTAGTTTAGAAGAATTTAAAGGTGAAGTTACAGAGCCCTTCACGGGGAATTCAAACTCACTCTTAATTACACTTTGTGTTTTTGCAATTTACTTTTTATTTCTGCATTATTTGTCCTAGATTAGCACTGCACCTATTAACCCTACTCCCCCTCTAAATGTACTTTCAATTCTCAGACCAATATCTGAGAGCTAATGACTTAATGACTTGTAAAGTGCTCAAAATGATTAGAGCTACTCTTGATCAATGTTATAGCTGCTTGAAACTCCCTGAGAGACGTTGAGATAGGGGGCATTTATAGGAGATCAAGTTTCTTGCTTCTCACACACAAAGGCATGACAAAATATTATTTGATCTGCAATAGTCAACCTCTGAATTTCGATTCGTCAATCGACACTTAAGTCCATACTCAATTCTTATTTATTTGTCCACTTCGCCATGTTGTGTGTCCACTAGATCCACTTGATGTTTGATAAAAGTCAAATTTGTAGGATGAAAAGATCGTCAAGGTTGAAGTGTGGCAATGTTGTAGGAGAGCATATTCATATTCTTTTCACATGATAAACCATGATAAATCCACCCCTAAGATTTTTTATTTTTTATTTTTTCCCTATTGTGTGCTTATGCCCATGGGAGCGTTTATGAGCCACACGAGCTCCTTTCTCTCTTCTTTTCACATGATAACTCACCCCTGGCTTTATCCACCTGGCTTTATCCTTTCTTGTGTGCATGCGCCCATGGGTGGGTTTGTGCACCACACATGGTTCCATTCTCTTTTACAAGATAAATCCACCCCAATTTTAAGTTACGAATAGTTCAATCTACGGTGGATTCCTAGAATGATGGTGAGAATATGAGAAACTCAGTTTTGAAGCTATTATGGAATAATTGGTAGATTTCTAGTTTTCTGGGTTTCAATTATTCAAATTGTCGAGGCTACAATTATTATTATTATTTATACTTAAAAAATGAAAATATCACAAGGATATGGTGTGCACCTGATTCAAAGTTCGGTATGTAAACTTTTTTGTTCATTCTGTACTCCTCTTTTATTTTGAACTTCGCTCGAACTAACTGAGACGTGCTGCTTTTGCCAGCCAGGTTTGCTCTGTAGGGAGAGAGGAGATAGAGGAGGTGGAGGAAGTTAGCAAAGAGATCGGAAATGAAAGGAGTAAGACCAGTGCATTGTAGCAGGCCTAGAAAGACCCTCGGTCGACCGCCCGGTCGACTAGAGAAGGGACCGGTCGTCTGGGTTGTCCACCGGTGTGCACGACGTGCAGGATTAGCCCGGTCGACCGCCCGGTCGACCGTAGCATGGAACGATCGACTGCCCGGTCGACCGACTGAAAGCAGGCTGCTCTCGGTTTGGGTCCGGTCGACCATGGACACGGGTCGGTCGACCGGCCGGTCGACCGACAGACGCGTTTTGGCTTTCCTTTTGGGATTCGGATTCCTTTTCTGTTTGGGATCGAATTAAATCGGGGTTTCTTAAAACCTAGGGACTCTGTGGTTATAAATAAGGGCTAGAGCCCTTATGTATTGTATCCCTTAAAGTTCCCTCAAGTATCCCTCTGTATTAGTTCGTATTGATTGTTGAATTAATAAAATCTCTCTCTCCCTTGCCCGAGGACGTAGGCACGTTACTGAACCTCGTTAAATACTGTATTGATTGCTTTTCTCTATTGTTCTCTGTTCTTATCGTGTTGGTTACATCTCTGGCTGCATCAGTCTCCGCCTGATTGGTGAATTCCTCAGAGAGAGGTTGTTGTCATGCGCACAATAATTGGTATCAGAACATCCCAGGTTCGGCGTGGGATCGTGTGTTGATTTCAAGGGCATCAGTTGTTATTTGACAGAGATCGTTTGTCGATCTCGTAGCAGCGTTGGGACTGTTTGTGGGATTGTGTGTCGATCTCAAAACAGCGTATAGATTGCTTGAGGAATCAATTTGAAGGAGTAGATAGTTTCAAAAATTCTTCGACGGTTTCACGTAGAGGTAAAGATTTTGTCTTTATCTAGGTTGTTTTATTTAACTCTGTTTGTTTCCACATTACTTTGAGGAATTAGTTAAGAAGATGGCTGGAGAAGGTACATCCATGAATCCACATCCGCTGAGGATTGATGTGGTAAAGTTCAACGACACGAACAACTTCGGTATGTGGAGGTATGAGGTGATGAATGCGCTTACGGCATCAAACCTCGAAGACACTCTACGGTTGGAGAAGAAGCGCGCATCAACAACAGAAGAAGATTGGGATAAGATGAACCATACAAAATGTGGCTTGATCAAGTCTTATCTGACACAAGACATCAAGTACCATGTGTTGCATGAGACATCTGTGAGGTAGCTGTGGAAGATCCTTGAGAAAAAGTATCTGACAAAAAGTATAGAATCGCCGTTGCAGTTGAAAATAAGCTTTATAGTTTTCAGATGCAAAGAGGATGCTCCATCAATGAACACTTGAATCGCTACACGAAGCTTCTTACAGATCTAGTTAATGTGGATGTGGAGACCAATGAAGAGGAAAAGGCGGTAATTCTTTTGAACTCTCTTCCTAGGAACGAGTTTGAAACCTTTACTCTTACATTGATCAATGAAAGAAAATCCTTTAACTACAGTGAGGTGTCTGTTGCTCTTGTGAGTTATAAAGCAAGGAGACATGAGAAATTATCTTCTTCGGGGAACACAACAACAGAGGCATTGGCAGTAAAAGGCAGAAGTTCCAATAGGAAGGGGAGAGATGATCAGGAAAGATCGAAGTACAGATCAGGCTTCAGAGATCTAAAGAGGAATCAGTGCGCCTTATGCAAGGAATTAGGGCACTGAAAAGTTGATTGCCCGAAGGCCAAAGGTAAGAAGATGGTGTCAAACACCGAGGCGAATCTCGCACAGGCGGATGGATCAGATTCAGACTCATCGGTATTCTCTCTTTTACTACTCCTACTGTTGATTACTCAGATAATGTTGAGTGGATCTTAGATACCGGAGCCACCTATCATGTATACCCGAATAGGGCCTGGTTTTCTAGTTTTAAGAAGCGAGATGAATATTACACGGTCATGGGTGTTGATCATCCGTGTAATATAGAAGGGATGGGTATAGTCCGTATCAGGATGGAAGATGTGATAGTACGAGAATTGAAGGAGGTGAGGTATGTACCTTAACTCAAAAGGAATCTTATCTCTATTGACACTTTGGAAGCGTTGGGTCTTGTGATATCTATACGAGATGTTGTTCTCAAGATAACCAAAGGCTCAATGGTGGTTATGAAGGGCATCCGTCGGGAAAATCTCTACTACTTGAATGGTAGTATGGTTACAGGTCAGTGGAGACTTCTAGTTCTTCAGATGATGGTTGCACAAAGGTATGGCAGGTGACGGTCGGACATGGGGGTGAAAAATCTTTGCAAGCTCCTGCAAAGAAGGGATCATTGGAAGGTGTTGCTACCTGCAACTTAAAGGGTGAACACAGTGTTCTGAACAAAAGAATGTGAAATTCAGCACTAGTACTCACCGCTCAGAAGGTCTTCTTGATTGCGTTCACGTAAGCATTTGGGGACCTGCTAAGACTGCATCGCTTGGAGGTCACAGGTACTTTATCTCTTTTATTGATAGTTTTTCTAGGCATTGTTAGATATATCCCATGAGATAAAGGTGTGAAGTCTTAGATATGTTGGTGAAGTGGAAAGAAAGAATGGAGAAGCAGACAGGTAGGAAGATCAAGGAGCTACAGATTGATAATATTGAAAGAGATATGAACCAATTCCTATGATTTGGCCAGAACATTGGTATTGGTACTCACTTCACAGAAGGTATACATGGGTTGGCTAAGGAAGTAAACCGTTCCTTACTGGAGAAGGTTCGGTGGTTGTTATCTAATGCAAGATTAAACAAATCATTTTGGGCTGAGGCGATTTTGCATGCTAGCCATCTCATAAATGGATCGAATGCGATAGGAGGTAAAACTCTATTGGAAATTCGGTCTGGGAAAGCTGCTCAAGATCATAGTTTGCTGTGGGAATTTGAAAGTCTGACCTACTTCAGTGCCAAAGATGGCAAGGTGAATCCGCGAGCAAAGAAGTTTGTGTTTTTGAATATCAAGAGAAATATGAAAGGCTACAGGTTATGCGACCCCAAAAACAAGAAGATCGTGTTGAGTCAGCATGTCACATTTGATGAGACTTCAGTGTTGAAGTCTACCGTCTCTCAGCAGGTGGAGAGGACGAAGACCAAGGAAGTATCGCAGCGGGTTGAGGTTGATGCTACTCCACCATCTCCAGTTGATTCGGTATCAGTGAAGACTCACCGGATATGACACCGGGTGGAGATCATGTAGCAAGGGTTGATACTAAACAGGTTGAAGATATTGAAGAGAATAGCGAATTGTTTGCAGCCATTGAAACCAAGGTAAAACCACGCACGTGGGTGAAGGAGCATGAATCTCAAGCTTGTGACCGAGACAAGCTCAAGTTGAAGGTTGTTGTTCTCGATGACAGTAGTGAGGAGGTTCATATGACTCAGCCAGATAGGTTCGCTGCTGAAGATTCAGGTACAAATGCTTGAGCTTGATGGAGCTCATTTCAAATGAACTACGGTTGGCTTGATCCTTTGGGAAAGGTACGTAGGCAGCCGTAAAGGCGCAGCCACATTTGGTGCTGCAACCCATATGAAGCTATTTTTTGAGTTCTCGAGAAGCTGATTGGAACTTTACGTAGAGGTGAAGAGTTGTGGCCGATTGGAACTTCACGTAGAGGTGAAGAGTTGGACTTCACGTAGAGGTGAAGTGTTGTAATCTCGATGAACAGTTGATCTTCTGGTGAGAAAATGGTTAAGCTTACATAAAGGGGTTGTGCATCCAGCTTGTTGAAGCCGGTGATGATGTTTGGTGTGCTCTACTCAGACTTGGTTGGACCGTCAGCTGAAGACATGCAGACTGGAGAGAGCCAGTCAGTTGGAGAGTCAGTGTTGGGTCATAATGGGTTCTTCGTTGGGTCATGAAGTTGCTGAGTGAGAGACACGTTCGTTGATCGGCATGTATGGAAGTATTTCTAAGGTGAAGTGTAGGGAAGGCATGTGTGGTGCATCCCAGTTGATAGCTGAGCTAAAGGTTCTAAGACGAGATCGTGCATCGATTTTGCCGAGATCGTATGTCGTTTTCGTTCGGAGCGCTCAAGCCGAGATCGTGTATCGATTTCGCGGAGATCGTGTGTCAATTTTACCAGGTGATAGACTGGAGTTCGTTGGAAATCAGCTCAGATTTGAAAAATCTTCACCGAGGTGGAGAATTGTAGGGAGAGCAGAGATAGAAGAGGTAGAGGAAGTTAGCACAGAGATCGAAAATCAAAAGAGTAAGACCAGTGCATTGTAGCAGGCCTAGAAAGACCCTCAGTCGACCGCCCGGTCGACCGGAGAAGGGACCGGTCTACTGGGCTGTCGACCGGTGTGCACGACGTGCACAGGATTAGCCCGGTCGATCGTGGCATGGAACGATTGACCGCCCGTCGACCGACTGAAAGCAAGCTGCTCTCGGTTTGGATCCGGTCGACCGCCTGGTCGACCATGGACATGGGTCGGTCGACCGACAGACGCGTTTTGGCTTTCCCTTTGGGATTCGGATTCCTTTTCTGTTTAGGATCGAATTCAATTGGGGTTTCCTAAAACCCAGTGACTCTGTGGCTATAAATAAGGGATAGAGCCCTCATGTATTGTATCCCTAAAGGTTCACTCAAGTATCTCTCTGTATTAGTTTGTATTGATTGTTGAATCAATAAAATTTCTCTCTCCCTTACTCCGAGGACATAGGCACGTTGCCGAATCTCATTAAATACTGTGTTGATTGTTTTTCTTTATTGTTCTATGTTCTTATCATGTTGGTTACATCTCCAGTTGCAACAGTCTCCGCCTGATTGGTGGATTCCTCAGAGAGAGGTTGTTGTCATGCGCACGGCGTTGCTGCTGATCCTTGGAAGCTATAATGGCAGTGCTGAATTTTCCAAAGAGAAGCTTCAAAAACGCCGAGTTTCTTAATCGTGCAGTGGTGAATTTGCTTGCGTCGAAATCCTTTCTCCTCGTCATTTTCGGAATGCGCCTCTTGCTGGCCTGTGAAGGTTCTTTTCTTGTGGAAGGAACAATGTATCTGTAACTAAAATGGGTATGCAGTAAGCATTTGAAACCAATGATGTGAAGAAACCTTTGTTCTTGGGATATGTATGTTTTGCTTGTTCTGTGTGTGGTCATGCTGCTACTTTTTTCTTAGTTTTGAGGCCTGATATTTTATTAGATTAATACCAATGTTTTTTTGTTCTTGTGGTGGAAGATGCACAGCAAATTGTTGTCTCCTTATGTCCATATTAGGAGCGGGTGTTGGTTGTCACTATATGGCAAGTTCTTTAAGCACTGGTCATCAAACTACATGGCTCTGCTTAGCTCCAGTTGATGATTTTATGTTCATTTTTTTTGTTTAACAAAACTCTAGCCATTCATTCTTGATTAAAGTGATGCTGATTAATATTGTTGTAATGATATCGTGGGGGATGAAGTTGTTTTAAATTTGTTTGCCCTCAAGAAAGATCCGTAGTCGGGCAAATTATTATTATTATTATTATTATTATTATTATTATTATTTAGAATTGTTTAGACACAGGACGTTTGCTTGCCCTCAAGAAGGAGCTAACAGTGTTTAGCTATCAATCATCGGACAAAAAATATTATTATATTATTATTTTCATTTGTTTATTTTTTTAGTTCATTGTGGGGATACTTATTTGTTGCTTTCTATTTTATATATGTTTATATTAATTTTTCATGCCTTTTCAAGCTACTATAACAAATAATGAGGAGTAAGAGCCTTCAACCAGATATAAGTCGCGCTAAGAGAATTTCCTAGAGTATGCTCACAAATTCTGCAAATCCCAATGCGGATTTCTTCTTTGCACCCTTCTTTCTCTTCATGTGAGACGGTGTGTATGTCAACTCATTGTCAACAAATCTCTACGTTTACTTGATACTCAATAAATTTCTACATCTTAGCTCGAATATTATCAAGCTCCTTTGGATCCCTGCTATCTTCTCTTGCTCTGATGGGCTCAGTTTTCGCCACTTTGAACACCAAACAATTCGAGACAGTGCTTGAACTTGCGTAAAGGTATTGGCTTTGTCATCTTATCTCCTGAATTATTTGCAATACAAATTTTCCTAACTTTAATGACTTTAATTTCTCCAATAAAGGGATATCGGACATCAATCTGTTTTGTTCTCTCAGGATACATCCGGTGTTCCTTCAGATGTTTAACACTCTAGTTGTTACACGATACCATAGTTACACCTTGGTGTAAGCCGAGATCTTCAACCAAACTTCTTAACCAAATAGTTTCTTTTACTGCGTCTATAACTACCATAAATTTTATCTCTATAGTAGACAGTAATTGTCGACTGTAAAGTCACCTTCCAACTAATGGCACAATCTGAAAGAATAAAACATAACCTATTAGATATCTCCTTCTATTCAGATCGCTCGCAAAATCTGAAAGAGTGAAAACATAACCAGTCAGATACCTCCTTCTATCCAGATTGCTCGCAAAATCAGAATATCCAACGATTTTGCAATCAAAATTAGTTTTCCTGTCAAAAAACAGCAATATTAGTAGATCCTTTAAATATCGAAAAATACATTTCACTGTCTGCCAAGGGCCTTTTCTAGTCATGTACACATATCGATTCACGACATTAACTGCATGTGAAATGTCTGGTCAGTGCACACTATAGCAAGCATAATGCTTCCAACTACAGTAGCATAGAGAACACGAGACATATACTTATCCTCTTCATCGGTTTGAGGTGACAATGTTGAAAATTGACAATAAGAAGCAAGTGAAGTCTTCACAGGTTTGGCATCATGCATGCCAATTTTTTTCAACACCTTCTCGATGCATTTCTTCTGAGATAGGAACAATTTTCCTTCTCATCTATTCATGTGAATTTTCATTCTCAAAATCTTCGTCGTTGCTCCCAACCTTTCATCTCAAATTCTTATTTGAGTTGAGCTTTTAACTTATCAACTTCAGACACGTCTTTAGTTGCAATCAACATGCCATCAACATACAAAAGTAAATATACAAAAAAATCATGATTAAGCTTCCAATGATAAACACATCTATCATATTTACTCCTAGAGTAACAATGCTCAATCATGAAAGTATCAAACATCAAATACCATTGCCTAAGTAACTACTTCAAATCATAAAGAGATTTTTTTTTAACATGCACACATGGTCTTCTATGTCTTCAATAAAAAAACCCTCTGGCTGATGAATAAAGATTTGTTTCAAACTCACCATGAAGAAAAGTTATTTTCATATCAAGTTGCTCGAGTTAAAGATCGAACCAAACAACCATAGCTAGCAATATGCGGATAGAAATGTGCTTCATAACTGGAGAGAATACTTCATTGAAGTCGATACCCTCTGTCTGACTGTAACTACCAAGCGTGCTTTGTATCTTACAAACTTAGCAACTGAAATTCTTTCTTTCTTCTTGAAGACCCATTTGCAGCCAACAATTTTTTGTCTCTTTGGCAGCTTCACTAACCCTCATGTTTGGTGCTTGTGAAGAGACTTTATCTTTTCAGTTATAGAAACAATCTATTATGTAGCTTCACCAGTACTTAACCCTCTTGTAGGTAGAAGGCTCAAAAATCTCAACAGATTTTGCCACATTTAGAGCATAAATGACCATATCTGCATAGATATATCGCTTCGATGGACAGATCTGCCTTCTTGCTCTCTCAGTGGCAATATTGTACTGTTACTCTTGAGGTGCATCATCACCCGAAGTTGAACCTTGAGCGTCATCAACTGGTTCAACATGTGTACTCTCCTGGACTCCTTCTGTAACGTTATACTTAAGCTCCAATTTGCTTCTTCTTCTAAGCATGTAGAATCAACAAGAGACTCCTTTCTCGGTTGAAGTATGAAATTTTCATCAAAAATAACATCCCTACTAATAACAAATTTAGGTGACTTAGAATCAGGACAACACAACCTGTATCACTTCACCACAATAGCATACCCAAGAAATATAACTTTCTTTGCCCTAGATTTAAATTTACCATCATTTACATGAAAATAAGCACGGTAACCAAATACTCATAAGTAAGAGTAATCAGCATGGGTACTAGACCATCCTCCTCAGGAGTCTTAAAGTTAATGGTTGTAAAGGAAAATTAATTTATCAAATAGCAAGCTGTATTAACTGGCTTGGCCCAAAAGTACTTTGACAAACCAGTATTAGAGAGAATACACTAAGCTCTCTAACAGTGTCCTATTTATTATTTCTACAACTCCATTTTGTTGTGCCATGTACTAAACTCTATGATGTCACATAATTCCTTTAATTTTGCAGAATTAATCAATCTCCTTGGAACATAACTCCATTCTGTTGTTTGTCCTGAGGCGCTACTCTTTCTTTCATGTTTGCTTTTTGATCATAGTCTTCTACTGCTTGAAGGTAGCAAACATATCCCTTTTATACTTGAGAGGAAACATCCAAGATTTTCTAGAATAATTATCAATTAAAGTTAGAAGATAACTAGTTTCACCTTTTGATGGAATCTGAGAGGGACCCCAAACATCTGAATGGATGTAATCTAAGGTGTCTTTAGTCCTGTGAGCACTTGTACCAAAAGAAACACTGTGCTGTTTGCCAAAACACAATGTTCTCAAAAGTGAAGCTTTCTTGCTTTCTGGCTACAAAGCAAACTTTTCTTACTCAATACATGTAGTCCACTCACTCATATGCCCTAACTACATATGCCACAAACGATTGATATCTAAGTCTGGGTCTTCTGACAATGACACAATGGTAATACCTGTCATTTGTGCTACCTTGAAGGATATAAAGAGTATTCACCTTCTTTCCTTTCAACACAATAAGAGAGCTTTTGTTAACTCTCAATACTTCATCTTCAGTTGAAAACTTATAGCGAGTTAAGGGTGTCCAAAGAGATCAATTTTTTCTTCAAATCCGACACATGCCGAATATTACTCAAAGATCTAACAATACTGTCGTGCATCCTAATCTTGATTGAACCAATACCAATTGTGTTGCAGGGCATGTTATTTCCCATAAGCCATTCCCACCGTCAATTAACTGGGAGATCACAAACTAGTCCTTCTGAGAATATATGTGATAAGAATAACCTGAATTAAGAACCGATTCATCTCGTAAATAGGCATCAAAGATGGTAACTGAAAGAACCGCATGTGATGTGTAGACTTCTTCTGCAACACGAACAACCGAAGATTTTTCATTTGGAGATTTTCTCCTTACATTTTCTTTTCTTTTTCTTTTCTTTGAGCTTAAAACAATCTTTTTTATAGTGTCTAAACTTATGACAATAGTGACACTCAATTATTATTTTTCTTAACCTAGATTGAGATCTTGATTTTCCTCAAGATTTTTCTTGACCCTTCTCTGTACGACCAAGGATGAACAAATCTTCAGCTTGATCTCACTTTTTACTACCAACACTTTCTGGCTTAACTCCATATAATGAAAGGCTAACTTGACATCTTCTAAAGAAAGTGTATCTCAATCATAGAGCATACTACTAACAAAGGTTTCAAAGGAAGGAGGTAATGAGCCTAATAAGATAAGAACTTGATCTTCTTAATCTACTTAATATCAATATTTTCAAATTCATGAGAATTTTATTGTGCTCGTTTAGGTGGCCTTTAATTAGTGTGCCTTCCTTCATTAGAAGGAAGAAGTATTGCTTCAATAAGATTTTGTTGGTTAGGGACTTAGTCATATATAAGCTCTCTAATTTAAGCCACAAACTAGTGGTGGTATCTTCATCGACAATCTCTCGCAAAACTTCGTCGGCTAAACAAAGTTGTATGGCAATATGCACATTCATCTCGAGTCCTTCCTTCCCATCTTCGAACATGGATTCCAGCAACTTGTACTTGCGGCACAAATCTTCTTATATCTCGCACATTTCAGTGCTCAGGTTACATGGGAAGATTAGAAAGGTTAATAGAACTAAGGAATAATACCAAAAAAATATAAAAAAGAAAAAAAAAATAAGGCATAAAGTTAGAGTTAAAAAATTCCAAGTCAAAATTTCACGGTCATTAAGATGCATATGACTTCGAGTAAAATAGTAGACTAGATGAGAAATACAATTTGACTCCTTACCTTGATTGATAACAAGCTTTTGATTAGAGATTAAGTTTAAGAATGAAAAAGTCGATTTTCTTTTAACTTATACATTACTTGAACTCTTGCAATAATACTTCAAATATTTTCTCTCTTTCAAAATAATTTTCGAAAATACTAACACCTTGCTTATTTTTCTTTATGGATTTGTGGGTGTAATCCACTGAAAATCCTCACGAGAAAAAACTCGTCCTCTAGGGGTAACCTAGACGTTTAACGGCTTGTTGCACATACTATGTGCAATCATAATTCCTACGAAAATGTATAGTTAGTTTTATTTTGCTCGAGGACGAGTAAAAGATAGGTGTGGGTTGTGATAGGTCTCCAATATTGCATATTTAGCATCACATTTTCATATTATTTTATTTAATAAACTCTGCTATTTAATTATCTTTTGTCTAATTATTTGCAGGGCCTTTACTAAATGAAAGAGGAGAGAAAACGAGCCAAAAGCCCACTGAAATTCAGATTAAATCAAAATCAAGGATGAGGGCAAATGTTCAGCTGAAGATCAAAGAAACTAGGGAGGTAACACCAAATGAAAACTGGTTAAATTCAAATTTTTATGAATTATTTTAGTTAGCTGAAAATCAACATTGATATCGTCAAATCCATAGCTCAAATCGTTAAATGAGATAGATAAACGGATGAAACATCAAACCTGGGATCTGCACCCCCCGAATTTGACCATCTGGCCACAAAACTATCGCGTATCAACATTTACCCTCATCCTTGATTTTGATTTAATCTGAATTTCAGTGGACTTTTGAGCTCATTTTCTCTCCTCTTTTATTTAGTAAAGGCCCTGCAAATAATTAGACAAAAAGATAATTAAATAGAAGAGTTTATTAAAAAAATATGGGAATGTGATGATAAATATGCAATATTGGTGACCGATCAACAACCTCCCACAAAACTTCGTTGGCTAAACAAAGTTGTATGGCACTATGCACCTTCATCTCGAGTTCTTCATTCTCATCTTCAGATATGGATTCAAGCAACTTGTCCTTACTAGACTTTACTATTTTATCTCTTTTATTTCTGGGCTCGGGCCATCAATAATCGTCTGAGTTTTCTGAGGATCCACAGAAACCCTTTGAGAAAACACAACAAATCACAAGAATATAACTCGATCAATCATGAACAGACACTTCTTTGGGTTTGCTTATAATTTCTCTTTTCTCAAGGTGCAACAAACTCGATTAAGATGATCTATATATTGCTCCAGCGTCTTACTGTAAATCAAAATATTATCAAAGTACACGACCAAAAATTTACCCCAAAGTGTCGTAATACCTGAGCCATCACACGCATGAAAGTGCTTGGAGTATTTGTCAAGACAAAAGCATGACCATCCACTCATATAGACTGTCTTTAGTCTTAAAAGTGGTCTTCCACTCATCTCCTAAACGAATCTGAATTTGATGGTAGCCACTCTTCAAATCGAACTTTGAGAAGATGGTGACTTCAGACATCATGTTCATCATGTCATCCAGTCTGAGAATAAAGAACCGATATTTAACGATAATCTTATTGATAGTGTGACTATCAACGCGCATCCTTCAAGAACCGTCATTCTTAGGGGTTAATAATGCCGGCATAGCGCACGAACTCAAACTTTTTTAATGAACCCTTTACTCAATAGTTCATCAGCTTGTTACTTGAGTTTGGTATACTCGGTCGAGTTCATTCTACAGTGAGGCAAGTTGGGGTGAGTGGACCCGAGACAAAATCTATAGTGCTTGGATGCCATGCATCGGAGGTAGGCTATTTGAGAGTTCCTCTGAAAAGACAACAACAAATTCCTTTAATATCAGGATGACTATAGGAGGAATTTGCTATTGAGAGTCATCAATAACCTCTCTAGCTGTAAGGACAACATTCATAAACCCTTTAGCAATTTTCTTGTCAATAATCTTGCTAATCAGAGTTAAGACTTTCTTGTTGCTTGAAGCATTAGTCTGCTTAGTTTCAGGCGGAGGGGCAGGTCACAGTGGGGCTAGCTTAACTTCTTTCCATCATGGACAAATGAACAGGAGTTCGGACATCTCTAAATTATAACGTTCATGTCATATAGCCAAGATCGACCCAATAGCCCACATCCATTGTGACTACATTACGCCAAATCTTGTCTGAATATGAGACAAATTGGATTACAACAAGGCATCTTTTTTACACATCAATGAACGTAAAGTTCACCTAAGACACATTATATGGTAGAGGATGGAGAATAGTCTTTAGTCTAAGTTTAGTCACAATACTTGAGGCAACAACGTTGATGCAACTCCCACTTTCAACTATAATCCGACAATTCTTACCACTGATTTTAATGAGAGTTTGAAAAAATTAAGATCTATGTCAATCGTCACTTTCCTTAGGTTGAGTTAAGGCACACCTCACTACACTAAGACGACGAGTGAATCTGTCAACATTATCAATCAAAGGTGGGTGCATGCTTAAAAGATATCCCAGGTTGGCAGCTTAATCAATATAAAAATCATCTTCCAAGTATCTTGTTCAAAGTCATGGACGATTTCTTCTAAATCATCCTGATCACTGTCCGATTGGGTTTCAATAATCAAAGTTCTGGTCTTACTCGGATATTGTGCAGAAATATGACCAAATCGTTGGCATTTAAAGCCTCGATTCTGCCAACTGAACCTAGATGACTCACTGGAGATTCCCTTGCCTTTGTCTTCACGCCTTGATTGGAGTTACTAAGACCCAAAACGAGACTGAGATTCAGATGGATTGGGTTGAGATTTAACAGTAGTGGTCTTGTTGGCATTATCTCCATAGTCTGTGTGTTTAATGACAAGAGAAACTTGGGGACGATCTAAATCTCGAACAAGTTGATATGCCTGCTCTAAGGTGGAGATATCTCACACAAATAGCTCTTCTCTAAGATCTTTCCTAAGTCCTGAACGAAACTAGACAAGACTATAGAATCAGACTCATTCTCACCACACCTATTCAGAAATTCATCAAACTGTTTGATGTACTCCGACACTAGGCGATTGACTTGAGTCAAGCGTTGTCACTGGTCAAGTAAACATTGTTTTTATGACAGAGGTAGATATTTCTCTTGGATTTTCATCTTCATCTCATTCCAAGTATGAATGGGCTCTTGATTTCTGAGATTCATCAGCTTCTCAATGTTAGTCCAATATTGTCTAGCCTGACCAACCAATTTCATCTTGTCAAATTAAATTCTTCTCTTGTCGGACATACAGTACCAATCAAGATAATGATCCATGTTTGATGTTGAATCGAGAAAAACTTGGAGATCCAACTGACCATTAAAAGTAGGTGCCTCTGGCTTAATGTTCTTTAAGTTCACTCTATGATAATCAGTTTAAACATTATTCCTAGATATGCAATTTTTAGGCGAGGCCCATTCTCACTAATATTCTCGGCAGTCTCACGTTCCCTATTGCTTTTCAATTCTTATTCGACATTGCTCAATTGGGTGGATAAGTTGGCAAGGTTAGAATCCATTTCAGAAAATGGTTCTTGAAGGTGGTATTGTGTTCCACTACGGGTGGGCATGCAACAGGAGTTTCCTAAAAGCAAAATCTTGAATAAAGATGCAAGTAAATAACTAAGATGAAGCTAAATGCAACCTAATAAGAATAAAAACTGATCCTATCATCTAACAATAATCGAATGTGGAATGCACAAGAAAGTTTTGAAATCAACAAGCAGTTAAAGTCACTAACACTCACTAGATTATCCCACAACTTATTTAACACTTAGACACCATGAATTTAATTAAAGGCGATCAAATAAAAGAAATAATCACGTAATGTTGGTCATTCTAAAATATTTCAAAATAAATCAATTGTGTGCCTAGATTCAAGACTAGTTCTAATTTAATTTCTAGATATATTAAATAAAAGTCAGCAAATTCACTCGCTCATAGTTTTAGTGGAACGTGACAATACTAATAGCACAAAAGATAAACCAATCTGGGTGCAAACAAATTTCTAGTACTGCTGAAAATGAAGTAGAACTGATAAGGTTAGGAATACCTCAAAAATAACCTACACCGAAGAGATGAAACAACTCACAATGATCATGGACAACGGTGAGTCTGGAAGGCAACTGCTTCGAGAATGGTGCAAAATCAGGCACGAAACGGGCTAAAAACGGGCTTGAAAAATATCATGTTCTACTGTTGTTAGACTGAGTTAACCCAGTCGAGTTAGCTCAGTTAGGCCGGCTTAGCTCGTGATTGGTCGCTAATGTTGCATATTTAGTATCATATTTTCATACTTATTATAGAATAAAATCTGCATTGTCCTAATTAAATGTTTAATTCATTTGCAGGCCCATTCCTTAAGGAGATGAAGAGAAATGAGCCCAAAAGCCCACCAGAATTCTGAATTAAATTAGAATTAATTCGAGCTCAGTAAATCAGGAAAAAATCAAGAGGTTGAAAACCGGTTGAGAAGAATCCTCTCAGAATCGATCGGTTGAAGCAAAAATCAAAGACCATTTCGTCAAAATCCCAGACTCAAACGAAGAAACCAACTGAAGATAAAAGCAGAAGGGAAATCCAGCGAGACCCACCAAAAGGGTGTGGCCACCTAGCCACACCCTGGCCGCGAAAACGCGGCCCAAGCCGCGTTTCCGCGGCTTTGGTTGTGGAGATAGGGGGAGCGTTTGCTCCCCCGATCTCCTCGGGATCCTGTAAGTTGGGTTTTTGCCTATAAAAAGTCAGTATTTTCACTGAAAATGGGATGACCATGCAAAGATAGGATTTAGCCTAGTTTTCATTTCTTGTAACTTAGGTTTTTCTTTTCTTTATATGTAATTTGTATGTAAGCTTAGGTTAGATGAAGATTCATGTAAGTAAGGGAGAGAGGCTTATGTTGAAAGTGACACCGATGTACCCTCCTCCTTTCTTCCATCATTTCAAGCAATAAAAGGTAATATGTTTATGTTCTTATTTACTTTCATTTTCTTTTTCTTCTTTCTACTTTACCTCTTTGTTTTTGATGAGCTTGCAAGTGAATCCAGAAGCATAAGTATAACGATGTTGTGTGAGTGTCAACGATAGTTCATGAAGACGTTATCCTCCTCAAGATCCGTATCACTTCATTCTTGCTCGGCTTGATGATATAATGCGAACGGGGACTGAACTCAATCCTATGACTTATACGTTGAACGCCTCCAAGCAAGGTAGAACATGCAAGGGTTCCAAGTAAGTCATCAACCAAACTAGGTGAGTACCTCTTTCATCTTCTTTCTTCACCTTTTTATTTCTTAGTTTAGATCACCAACACCCACTTCCTTCATCACTCCTTTTCACTTCTTTGTAAATAATCATTTGTACATAGTCACTTTCTAATTCTCTCCACTTTCTTAATTCTACCGTTTTCTTCTTAACTTTAACCTATAACTCTTTTTCATTTTCATTTCTTTAAACAAAGAAGAACTTTCGTTTTTCTTCACAAAGATTTCAATAAAAAACTTTGAACGCTTCTATCGCAAACCCTCCTTGTGGATCACGACCCGCATAGCCACTTGCTACAGCAGTAAGAATTGAGCACTTGTACATCTTTATTCTTAAATCTAAAATTCTGTATTTTGTGTGTAGGTAAAGCCTCAATCAGCTCGCTCGGTCAGTTCGGCTCGAGTCAGACGGCTTGACTCGAATTAGCCTGAGTGAAAATCACCTAGAGGGTGGGGTGAATAGGTGATAATGCTAATCTATGCACAATTAAAAATTTAAGATGCAACAATCTCACAAAGCAAGTAAATATCGCAATGAATGTAGAGAGCAAGTAATAAGAGCAATGAAAATAGAGCAAGAAATAAGAGCAAGTAAACCAAACGCAAACATCGAGAATTTTTACGAGGTTTGAGCACCCAGCTCTACTTCCCCGCCTTCACCCAGAAGGATTTCTAACCACTATAACTTCACAAAGAGTTACAATCACATCGGAGTACCCAACTCCACAATCTCAAGTACAAGTTTTCTCTTGGTAGTCAAAAGACCACAAACTCTCTTTTGCAAAACTCTCTTCCCTTATAAAAATCCTTGTAGAACAATGAGTAGGAATGAAGCTCTTGTGTGTAAGGAGAAAAGAAAAAGAAATCAGAGAGTTCTTGAAAACACTTCAAAAATGAGAGAGAATTTCAGCACAAAACCAAGAAACCAAGCTCTTTTGAATACATTAAACTTTTTAAACTTTTGCAAATTTTTCTTGTTATGAACCTCTCCCCAAACACCCTATTTATAGTAGAGGGCTAGGGTTTAAAGATAAAACATACTTAAGGCCAATTAGGAAGTATTAGGGTCAGCAAATAACATTTAAACACTTATTAGGGAGAAAAGGACAAAATGAAACATGTTTAAAATTATAGCCGTTACTGTACAAACGACTATTCCGGTCGACCGGTCGGTCGACCGAAGTTCAAAAATAAGAGCCGTTGCTGGCTCTCGGTCGACCGCCCGGTCGGCCGAAAAATACAGAGAGCAAATGTCTTACAGTCAGGCAGGTTCCGGTCGACCACCCGATCGACCGTGAAACGTGCACACGGATACGCACTGCTGCCAGAACCTCGGTCGACCGGCTTGACCTGACACAGGGTCGGCCGACCGGACGGTCGACCGTCTCAGGTCAAAGGCAAAAACAAAAACAGAATTTTGAAGATAATTTGATTTTTAATAAAATATTTTTGAATAGGGATAAGTATAAAATATAATAATGAATTTGTAAACAGAAGATTGTATATTAAAATATTTTGTATATATTATAAAGAATAAACTTAGAAATAAGATGTGTGCAAAAACGTGTGTAATAGAGCTTCAAACCTATTCACTATTCTTTAACAAAACTATAAACTAAAAACAAATCTAATTAAGTCTCTTGAGCAATCTTGAGCCATGCAATGCCTTGCTAGAGCCTTCTCTTCTATGTTCCTTCCTTGATGTGCAAAACGCCTTCTTTGCTCCATGAACTTAGAAGTTCTTGCAATAGCTAAGCAATGGCCTCCAAATATGGTACTAACCTGAAACTTATCTTGAACAAACTTATTAGTACCAAATAGCTCTTATTTGTTTTGTTATCATTAAAACTCTAGAAAAATGGAGAGTGTAACCTTTTGGGCCAACATTCTCCCCCTTTTTGATGATGACAAAACAAATAGGCTATGAACAAAAATATAGAGGAGGAGAAAGCTCCCCCTCAAATTATGCTATATTAACTAAAAAGAAAAAAACAATGTAATTTGTAATTTGCATGAAACCAAAAACCATAAACACCATGAGATATAAAACACTTGTAAAACACTTAAACTCACATCAAAAACTAAAAGCATATATAAACTCATATGGAACCAAAACCATATGAACTTACCAAAACCATATGAACTTCATATTTTCATACATTCTCCCCCTTTTTGTCATACATCAAAAAGGGTCAAGCAAACATTGTTATTCAATAACACAAACATTAAGTTCACCACATATGAAAGAAAATCTAGCAAAATCAAGTGGTTTAGTGAAAATATCGGCAAGTTGCAAATTCGTAGAAATATAATCAATATCTATATCTCCTTTCTCAAAATGATCTCTAAGAAAGTGATATCTAATCTCAATGTGCTTGGTCTTACTATGTTGATTTGCATTCTTAGTCATATGTATAGTACTCGTATTATCACAAAATATTTTTATATGGTTATAATGCAAATCATAATCAAGGAGAGTATGTTTCATCCAAAGGACTTATGCACAACAAGCCCCCGCGGCAACATACTCCGCCTCGGCGGTTGAGAGAGCTACGGAATTTTGTTTCCTAGAGGACCATGAAACAAGACAATTACCGAAAAATTGACATGTCCCACTAGTACTCTTTCTATCTACTCTACAACCCGCATAGTCGGCATCCGAATAACTCGTCATTGAGAAATCTCCGGTTTTCGGATACCAAAGACCCATTCCAATTGTGCCCTTAATATAGCGAATAATGCGTTTTACCGCAATAAGATGGGACTCTTTAGGACACGATTGAAATCTAGCACAAAGACACACACTAAACATGATGTCCGGCCTACTTGCCGTCAAATATAAAAGACTACCTATCATGCTTCTATACAATTTAATATCAACATTTTTACCTTGGTCATCCTTATCAAGCTTGGTTGTAGTTGCCATGGGAGTGTTGCAAACTTTAGAGTCTTCAAGTCCAAACTTCTTTACGAGTTCCTTTGCGTACTTGGCTTGACATATGAAGTTCCCATCTTGCAATTGCTTGATTTGGAGTCCAAGAAAGAAATTCAATTCACCCATGGAAGACATTTCAAACTCACATTGCATAACCTTTTCAAACTCCTTGCATAAAAACTCATTAGAAGATTCAAAAATTATATCATCAACATAAATTTGCACAATTAAAATGTCATTATTAACATGCTTAGTAAAAAGAGTTGTGTCTACTTTGCCTTTAACAAAATCATTTGAAATGAGAAAACTAGAAAGCCTTTCATACCAAGCTCTTGGAGCTTGTTTCAATCCATACAAAGCTTTATCAAGTTTAAAAACAAAATTAGGATGAACATGATCAACAAAACCGGGAGGTTGTTCAACATAAACTTCTTCATTTATAAAACCATTCAAAAATGCACTTTTCACATCCATTTGAAAAAGTTTAAAATTTTTAAAGATGCAAAAGCTAGTGTCATCCGTATGGCTTCAAGCCGTGCTACGGGTGCAAAGGTCTCCTCAAAGTCAATTCCCTCAACTTGAGTGTAACCTTGGGCCACTAACCTAGCTTTATTCCTAATGACATTACCGGACTCATCCATCTTGTTTCTAAAGATCCACTTAGTACCAATTATTGGTCTATCGTGGGGCCTAGGAACAAGGTGCCAAACTTGGTTGCGCTCAAATTGATTGAGTTCCTCTTGCATGGCTAGCAACCAATATGAGTCCGCCTCGGCTTCGAGGATGCTCTTGGGTTCAAAATGAGAAATGGAAGCAAAGTTACCACATATGTCATGGAGTTTGGAGCGAGTTGTTACCCCTCTAGATGCATCACCTAAGATGAGCTCCTTAGGATGATTTGTAGCATATCTCCAAGTTTTAGGAAGCGGTTGAGAGCTTTCCTCTTTATCCTCTAGAACATCACCAATGGATTCTTGCTTTTCTTCTTGAGCGGGTGAGTCGTTCAAGGATAGTCTCTTCATGTCTTCACCTAATGGGTCAATCTCTACAACATTCTCAACAACCACATTAGATTCTTCAAACTTAACATGCATGGATTCTTCAATGGTAAGTGAAGATCTATTGAATACTCTATATGCTTTGCTAGTAGTAGAATATCCAACAAAGATTGCTTCATAAGCCTTAGCATCAAATTTACCCAAGTTATCTTTAGTATTCAAAACAAAACACTTGCATCCAAAAACTTTAAAATATGCAACATTTAGTTTCCTAGAATGATACATTTCAAAAGATGTTTTGGAAGAATTCTTACATAAATAAATACGATTTGAAATATAGCATGCGGCGTTTACGGCCTCGGCCCATAAATATTGAGGGAGGTCATATTCACTTATCATGGTCCTAGCCATCTCTTGAAGTGTTCTATTTTTCCTTTTTACAACTCCATTTTGTTGTGGAGTTCTAGGACATGACATTTCATGCTTGATTCCCTTTTCATCACAATAAGTCATGAAGAGTTGGTTAACAAACTCACCACCTCTATCACTCCTTATTCTCAAAATCGAAAAACCTTTTTCTTTTTCAACCCTTTTTCAAAAAACTTTGAAATGAGAAAAAGTTTGATCTTTGTGTTCCAAAAAGAAAACCCAAGTGAAACGGGAAAAATCATCAACTAAAACAAATGCAAATCTACTACCATTTAAGCTCTTAGTTTTAGTTGGTTCAAAAAAAATTCATATGAATTAATTCTAATGGCCTAGTTGACATGATATCCTTGATTGGTTTGAAGGAAGACTTGGTTTGTTTCCCAAGTTGGCACGCACCACAAATGCGGTCTTTCTCAAACTTCAAGCAAGGTATACCCTTCACCAATTCCTTAGAATTAATCCTAGAAAGATGATCAAAGATGCATGTCCTAATCTTCTATGCCAAAGCCAAGAATTTTCATCAAAAGCATTCAAGCATTTAGTAGAACAATCTAAATTAAGCATGTCAATGATATAAACATTATTGTCACGAAAACCGGTGAGAATACAATCATTGGTTTTAACATCAAAAATCTTGCAAGAAGAATTATCAAAAGCAACTTTAAGTCCACGGTCACAAAGTTGACTAATGCTAAGCAAGTTATGCTTCAAACCATCAACAAGAACTACATTTTCTAAAATAGGAGATGCACCAATTTGAATGTTACCTATACCGATGATAGTGCCCTTGGAGTCATCCCCGAAGGTGACGGTGCCACCTTCCATGTACCTTGATAGGGTTGTAAAGTTATTGATGTCCCATGTCATGTGTCTTGAACAACCACTATCAAGGTACCACCGCTCCTTACGTCTTGGAGACTTGGTGTGTACCTACATCAAACAATTTAGGACTTGATTTTGGTACCCACATTTTCTTGGGTCCTAAAGGGTTAGTGCCATGAACCCAAACAAGATTATTTGATCTATTTGCTTGGTCATAATAAAACTTAGCCAAATGTCCATTTTTACCACAATAAGTACATCTATACACTCTACCATATTTAAAAGTATAGTGAGTGTGAGATTTGTGAGCATGTGAGGATTTAGCATGAGTGTGGTGTGTAGTGTGAGCATGGGGAATCTTAATATGAGGATCTTTAGCATGAGAGGTGTGCTTTTTAGAAAACTTTTCTTCAAGTTTCTTTGTGTTAAAAGCACAATCTTTCAAAACCTTTTCAAAATCAACAATTTTAGTTTTTAAAGAAGAAATTTCTTTTTCATCAACCTTAAGAAATTTTGCCTTATAAGAAATCTTGTAAGCACTAAATTCTTCTTGGATAGAAATGAGATTGGAAGAAATTTCATCTTTTTCTTTAGAAACCATAGCAAGTTGATTTTTAAGAAAAGCAACTTCTTTTTTCAATTTTGAACACTCAATCTTTTTATTATCATAAGTTTTGGAGAGTTCAACAAAAGCATGTATAAGAACTTCTTTACTTAATTCATCTTCTTCTTCATCAAGAGGATGAGAGGTTACCTTTGGTGTGTTTGCCATGAAACACATGTTTGCCGTATCCACTTCGTCTTCGGACTCGCTTTCCGAATCCCAAGTTGCTTTGTACGCTTTCTTTTCCACCTGCTTCTTTGGCTTGAAGGAGGAAGTCATCTTCTTCTTGAACTCCGGGCAATCCGCCATGATATGTCTGGGCTTTCGGCAATTGTAGCAAATAATTCTTCTTTCCTCTTTACCTTCAAATTTTCTTCGGAAGTTGAGCTTGTTCTTCCGGTACATCCTTTTGACATTTCGCACAAGAAGGGAGAGCTCCTCATCTTCTTCTTCATCTTCTTCATCGTCCTCAAGAGTGGATGAAGATTTGAAGGCTATGGACTTCTTCTTTAGCGGAGCGGCCTCTTCTCTTACCTTCTTTTCCATCTAATGGGTCTTTAAGTTCCCAATGAGACTGATGAGGTCCATTTCATCCTTGTCGTTCAATTCTTTCAAGGTGGTGGCCTTTATCTCCCATGATGAAGGAAGAGCCCGACTCACTTTTCGCACCTTTTGGTCATTGGAGATATCATCACCTAAAGAGGAAAGAGCATTGGTAATTTTAGTAAACCTTGTAATCATGCAATCAATGGTTTCATCATCAATCATTTTAAAGATTCATATTGGGACCTCAAGAGATCTATCTTAGCTCTCTTGACTTGTGATGTCCCCTCGTGTGTGACCAACAAGTGTTGCCAAATCTCATAGGCGGATTGGCAATGAATTACCCGTGTAAGGTCATCCTCATTCAAGGCGGTTAGAAGGGAATTTTGGGCCTTGGAGTTAGCCTTGTATTCTCTAAAGGTAAAGTCGGACCATGTGCTTTCATCACTATCGGGTCTAACATAGGGTTTGGTCAAGGATTTTGCTACTAAGCTACCTAAAGATTGTAAAAAGATAGTCATCCTAACCTTCCAAATAGGGAAATTAAGTCCATCAAATTTAGGAGGGGTTTTGATGTTGTCGGCCATGTTTACTAGTGAATGAATGGATGAATGCAAATATTGATTAGCAAATTTTTAGGATCTCTCTAAGGATGTTAAGCCAAACCTAGAGTCCAAGCTCTGATACCAATTGAAAATCACCTAGAGGGGGGTGAATAGGTGATAATGCTAATCTATGCACAATTAAAAGTTTAAGATGCAACAATCTCACAAAGCAAGTAAATATAGCAATGAATGTAGAGAGCAAGTAATAAGAGCAATGAAAGTAGAGCAAGAAATAAGAGCAAGTAAACCAAACGCAAACACCGAGAATTTTTACGAGGTTCGAGCACCCAGCTCTACTTCCCCACCTTCACCCAGAAGGATTTCTAACCACTATAACTTCACAAAGAGTTACAATCACACCGGAGTACCCAACTCCACAATCTCAAGTACAAGTTTTCTCTTGGTAGTCAAAAGATCACAAACTCTCTTTTGCAAAACTCTCTTCCCTTATAAAAATCCTTGTAAAACAATGAATAGGAATGAAGCTCTTGTGTGTAAGGAGAAAAGAAAAAGAAATCAGAGAGTTCTTGAAAACACTTCAGAAAATGAGAGAGAATTTCAGCACAAAACCAAGAAACCAAGCTCTTTTGAATGCCTTAAACTTTTTAAACTTTTGCAAATTTTTCTTGGTATGAACCTCTCCCCAAACACCCCTATTTATAGTAGAGGGTTAGGGTTTAAAGATAAAACATACTTAAGGCCAATTAGGAAGTATTAGGGTCAGCAAATAACATTTAAACACTTATTAGGGAGAAAAAGACAAAATGAAACATGTTTAAAATTATAGCCGTTACTGTACAAACGGCTACTCCGGTCGACCGGTCGGTCGACCGAAGTTCAAAAATAAGAGCCGTTTCGGCTCTCGGTCGACCACCCGGTCGGCCGAAAAATACAGAGAGCAAATGTCTTACAATCAAGCAGGTTCCGGTCGACCGCCCGGTCAACCGTGAAACGTGCACACGGATACGCACTGCTGCCAAAACCTCGGTCGACTGGGTCGGTCGACCGGCTTGACCTGACACAGGGTCGGCCGACCGGACGGTCAACCGGCTCAGGTCAAAGGCAAAAACAAAAACAGAATTTTGAAGATAATTTGATTTTTAATAAAATATTTTTGAATAGGGATAAGTATAAAATATAATAATGAATTTGTAAACAGAAGATTGCATATTAAAATATTTTGTACATATTATAAAGAATAAATTTAGAAATAAGATGTGTGTAAAAACGTGTGTAATAGAGCTTCAAACTAATTCACTATTCTTTAACAAAACTATAAACTAAAAACAAATCTAATTAAGTCTCTTGAGCAATCTTGAGCCATGCAATGCCTTGCTAGAGCCTTCTCTTCTATGTTCCTTCCTTGATGTGCAAAATGCCTTCTTTGCTCCATGAACTTAGAAGTTCTTGCAATAGCTAAGCAATGGCCTCCAAATATGGTACTAACCTGAAACTTATCTTGAACAAATTTATTAGTACCAAATAGCTCTTATTTGTTTTGTTATCATCAAAACTCTAAAAAAATGGAGAGTGTAACCTTTTGGGCCAACACTGAGTACGTCAGCTCAGCTCCAATCGTGTCACGCCCCGCTTCCCAAAATACGCTGGAGAGGAGACGCGACACGAGTCGGCGACGCATATACGCAAAGAAAATACCTCACGTATATGCGCTAAACCTTAAGTAACCCGAAACAAGCTATAAATTTATACTATAATGAGCCAATGACCATTGCAATAATACATATAAGCATCCACACATGATATCATATGAATAAAGAACTGGAATAACAAATGAATCTGATATAACGAGAATCAGGAAATAATATGAAGACAAGAAAGATAAGAATGCCGAAATCGAATAGGGAGAAGTTTCAGCTCTTCGCGAAGTGTACCGTCTCCTCGAACACCTGCACAATAGAAACAAAGCGTCTAATATCTGGACGTGCAAATTCAGGGTCGTCAGAAAGCAACCTGGTGAGTATATGTGTAAAGGGGAGAGCTCGTGCATATCACCAATGTGCACAGAATAATAACTAGATAAACTACAGACAGAAGATAACTAAATAACATGATAAATAGATAACAAAAGGATAACTGCATAACAACATGAATGAAGATAAAAGTCAACTATCACAACTGTAAACAAGCAACTGATATCTGAAGGTATAACCTAGCATATGTCACTAGTCTGATGTACAATCCTATATCTATCATAGTTTATATATGTATATACAGTCGGGTGATCATAGTTAGTCACAATATATTAGCAGTTTATTATTATTAATTATGTTAGCAAACACCAATTGTCATATGTAATAGACGCATCTCATACTACGCGTACCACACATGCCAATCGAGGTCCTCAGTTATTGAAACTGATCGGTTGGAGACATTGTCCATGCTTGGGTGGGTCCCGTGCATACCCGGGACCACGACGCAAACTCCTGACGCTGAATCAGGACCTACCGCAAGGTAGTCAGGAACATGTATAACAGGAATAAGAACAGGACGGGGTGCCAGTCACCCCACGGGAACCCTGCAGTGGAACCCTCTTTTGGCTGCGCAACCTAAATCCTAGGTCCACCCAAAATACAGACGCTGTCTCCTCCATCAATCTCCCCAATCGCAGTGTAAGTTGTTTAATGTCATGTTATTAGTTTATCATGATTACTTAATATGCATGTTACTTGAATCACTGGGATAACCCGGTGGTAGTCATGGTAACAATATCAACATGTGTAATCAGGATACCGGTATAACAGGAATATATAATATCAATGAACAGGATACCGGTATAACAGGAATATGTAAATAGTATAACATGACGATGTTGTTACCGTGTAACAATATTTTTCCCAGTAATTAAGTAACATGGACAATAGTATTAGGTAGATATCATGTATAAATAATCAAGTCTCTCATGTACAAGATATTCAGGATGAGTAATGACCTACTGTCATGAATAGAATAATCTGGACAATGTATATAATCAACTCACATCCTCAAAGTCATTGATATATCTATTCTCTAAGTCATCAATAAATCAGATCGATCAATAGCTATCATAAAACTTCGAATATATAATATAGTCACCGGTATCAATGAAATCATTCATAACAACTCTATCTCCATAACTGAAATAGTCAAGAACCAATCATGAAGTAATATATATCCTCGAGATCAAATTAAACTTATCCAACCATAATCAAGATCATCACACATTCTCACTCTATCAAGGTCAATCACAGGATCTCAAAATCAAATAACATATCAAATATATATATCTCTCTAAAATCCACATGGTCAGGTCAACCCAATCAATATCTATTTCTCAACCCCTAAGTCAACTCCAACCTAATTGAGTCTATTTGACAAGTCCAAGATCTCATCTCTTAAATAAGAACCTCCTATTTAATCAATCATCGATATCCAAATTAATCAAGATCATAATTAAAAGTGTACATCCTCGATCAACATAGAATCTAGATCACCTCTACATCTAGTGGTCAACGTCGATAAAGTCATCACTATATCAGTCAAACTCACCAATGCGATAATCTAAAAATTATATCTCCTAACAGTCCAGAAGTCAGTCTTATCTATCGTATACACTAGAGTCAAGGGCATCATATTCACACGTTTGATCATAATCTAACCATCATACATTCCATCTACCAATCATTCGAGACTCCAATAAAAGAATATGAAGCTCAGGTCAAACCTAACTCTAAATAAGTCTATATCGATCAAAAATCAAGAAAGTCTCATATCTACTAATCCATAATCTCTGAAGAGTTTCGGTCGGAATAGTCACCAAACAATTTATCCGAAAAATACCACAAATAAAATATAAATCTCTAGTCCTCAATCATCAATCATTCAGCCTCAAGATCAATATACTTATATTCTACGATTTATCACCACTAGATCAGTTAAAAGATCAAGTCTGATCTAAGGTATATCAATACTAGGCCTAAACCAATAACAGCGATCTACCAACACATGAAATAACGCTAATACATGCTCATATCAACTACGTAATTAAAGTGAGCAATCATGGGTGTCTCATGAAGTAGTACAAGTAGCCAAACTGATAACATATAGCAGAAAGCCACATGAATTGATAAGTGTAATATGTAAATGCATACTGACAACGATAGGTAAGGAAATGCACAAGTATGAACACTTACAACAAAATTAAATAAAGAAGTGAAACACTCACATGAAATAATACTGAAACACTCACATGAAATAATACTAAAACACTCACAACACAATTAAATAAAATTAAACAAAGAAGCAAGACACTCACCTGAGATCCATCCCAAGTCCAGAGCACTGAAATTACAAGGCCTCGATGAATCTATATGGTTTATTCCAATAGAAATTGTTAGGATCTTTTATTTATTTAATCTTGATTAATTAGTTTAGGAGTTAGAAATATGATTCTTTGAATTACATGAAATTAATAGGTTTAATTTGACAAATTTTAAGTTTTCTTTTGTTGGGTTTTTAATAGGCTTTAAACCATAAAAATAATTAACGGTGAATTTTCCATTAAGGAAATATGATTTTAAAGTGGGTGGTTTGGTTAATTTAATGTTGGTATTTATCTAAAATTTTTATCTTAGAAAGTAGAAGTATTGTAGATATTATTTATATTTTTTCTCTTTTTTTATTTTTAACTAATTATTTTAATATGTCAATTCACCTTCTTTCTTTATCTCTTTCTTTCCTTCTTTCTTTTTTTTTTTTTTTTTTTTAAAACAACAGCCCAGGCCTCTCGGCCCAGACCCAGTCCAGATTTCCTTTTTTTTCTTTTTCTTTTTTTTTTTTTTTTTTTACACGGCCTTTTGGCCCTGCTGTGGCCCACGCGGCCTGGCCCTGGCCTGGCCAGGCCCGGCCAAGCCAGGGCCGGCCTGGGGGGCCAGGCCAGGCCCAGGGCGGGTCTGGCCTGGCGGGAATTTCTCTTTTTTTTTTCTTTTTTTTTTTTTACAGAGCCTGGCAGGCCTGGGCTCGGCCATGCCCAGGCTGAGCTGCTCTCGGCCTGGCCGAGAGCAGCAGCCCCTCTCTTTTGTTTTTTTTTAATTTTTTTAATCTTTTGTTAAAATTCTAAAAAATATAAATAATAAATTTGTGAGTTGGAATATCTTCCCATGTATTTTAGTTGGATTTTATGTTGGGTTTTGATGTATAAAAAATATTCATGGAGATCATAGTAGGACATGATTTTAATAAACAATTTATATCAAATAAATTTTGATAAAATAAATTACTTACTTGATCTTTGATCCCCTAGCATGATCCTCAATTTGCACTTCAAGACCTTTTGTTCATGAGGAGAAAAGAAGGAAGGAGATGGGCAGAGTTGGGCCATGATTTTCTTTGGAGGTAGAAAAAGAGAACAAGTTTAGGGTCTTTATATAGGTTATTAGGGATAAACAAATTAGAATTTCAATTGGGTGTGAATTGCTTGATTTAATAGTTAGGATTAGGATTAGGATTAGTTAATATTTATGAAAAGATTTGATAAGATAGGATTTGATTAGGATTAGGATTGGGTTTTGGGTTAATGGGTAAGGATCTCATGGTAATGGGTTATGGGTTATATTTGGGCTTTAGTTAAGAGAAATAAATAATATGAAGGGTAAGAAAAATAGAAAGTGGGCTTGTGGGCTTAGTTTTTGAGCTTAAAGAAAAATAGAAAAAGATAAAAATAAGGAAGTGGGCTTGGCTCATGTGGGCTTAGCATAAAAATAATAATACTACTAATAGTGATTAACAATATCATAATAATAATTAACAATAATAATTACAATAATAATAACAACAATAATAATAATAATAAAATTGTCAACATTAAAAAAATCTTATCTAATAATACTTGATAAAAATACTAACATTAATAATAATGACTAAAACAATACAATATGAACAAGAATAATAACAATATCAATATTAACAATAATAGCAACTACAATAATAACACTAGTAACATAGTAATGGGAAAAATACTAGCTAGTAATTAAAATGATAATACTTAATAATGCTAAATATAATTATAAGGTTAAAATACCATTTACTATCTTAAAATAATTTGTACTGTAACTCAAGTTAATAAATAATAATAATATCACCAGTAAAATAAAAAAATACTTTAGAAAAAATAAAAATACAGTATTTTAGATCAGGGATATTACAAATCGGCTGAGATCGACTCCAGTCGGATCGAGTAGCTCGATCTGGCTAAAGTTGGCTTAGACTAGCTTCGGTCGTCTCAGTGAGTCGGATCTGAGCCGGGTCATCTCCGGGTCAGAATAATGAAGTGGATCTTCGCCACGAAGCGGGTCCAGGTCAGACTTGATGAAATCGGGTTCGGGTTGTAGATCAAATAAAACCCGATAAACCTTGTATTCTTCTCCTCCTCATCCCGCTAGCTAGGGTTTCGAGACCTACTAGCAACGGTGGCGGTGGAAGATGACTCACGGTGGCATGGCGGGTAACGGCAGATCAGCGCAACGTGGAGGCAATCACGACGGTGATGATGGCTGACGAAGTCGAAGTCTGATGATGGAGAAGACGACAACCAGGTCTTGTGAAGATGAAGATGGCGGTGATATCAGGCAGAGATCTCGTTGGTGTGGGCGCGGTCACCGGCGAAGATGGTGGATGAGATCATGCGATGATGAAAGTGGAGTAATGGCAGCTCAAATCTGATGGTAGCTCAGTTTTAAAAGTCGATTACAAATGTTGTCGATGTGGTATCATTGGTAAGATTCTGTCGATGTTATTGATGACAGCATCGGAGCAACCTCGTGGTGGTGCTAAACTTGCGGCGAATGCGAAGGGAGGACAGCGGTGGGAAGGCAGCATCGGGATGGGTTCGTTAGGGCTCTACGAGAAAAAGAATAGAGGAAGATGAACAACGTACTTTTTGATTTTCTTCTTTCTTTTTTCTTTTTGATTTTTTTGGCTAGGGTTTTGGAAAGTGAAAGAGAGTTGGGATTTTTTTTTTTTTAGCTAAAGTGGAGAAAAAATTGGTAGAACTTGGGTTTGAAAATTTTGTGGAAGGAAAATAGAGGATTCAGGAAATTTAGCTCTGATACCAATTTGTATTAGAACAAAACTAAAATTTAGATTGAAAATATGAATTCAAATCGCAACCCGATTATTAGCTTCACCACTAGTTGTCTTAATAAAAAGGAGATCAAATCAATACCGATAACAAAGTTCTTAATCAATCATTCATTATCTTATTCATTGAATTGAGCCTGTTTAAATAGACTCTTACAAAAGAAAGTTTCCCGTCATACCTGATATGGTACTAAACAAAAAGAACTCAAAATCCATACGAGTGTAAAGTAAGACAAAACTAAATCAAGACTCTAAATATTGACTCAAACTTAGTCCAAATGAACTCAAACGAAAACCAGCGACAACTACGACACATGCACTAAACAATCATCCAAAAAATCAAAGAAACCCACAACTAATCATGACTGAAAACCACAACAAAAAATAGATCGTTGTGAGACGACATCACTGATACGTGCCAAAGGAAGTCAGTGTGGTTCCCATCAAACTCCAATAATCCAAATCCTCGTGGAAAGATTGAAACTTTCAGTACTTCTCTCTTACTATAAGAAATCACTCTTCACACACTCTACATCTACAATGCCCCCCTCCTTCTCGCCTTCCTACTCTTCTAAAATCACAACTAATCATCAAGAACTGCCCAAAATTAATAATCAACATCCGAATAATTCAAATTCTAATCATTTAGTGCTTGGAAGTCTAACTTACTAAAATCTCCAAATTTGAAGTCTAATTATTTGATACCTGAAAATCACCTAGAGGGGGGTGAATAGGTGATTATGCTAATCTAATGTACTTAATACGGAATTTAAAAACTAATTGCAATAAACAAGAGATGCACACTCAAACAAGCTAAGCAATTATGAATTAACAATATGAATTGATGCAAGGCACAAAGTAAAGAGAGAGAGAGAGAGAGTAAGAGCCAAGGGATCAAGCGCAAACAACAAGATATGTTTCGAGGTTCGAGCACCCAGCTCTACATCCCCGCCTTCACCCAGAAGGATTTTAAGTCCACTAGCTTGTCCACAAAGGACTCCCACAAAGGGAACCTCCACCGAGGATTTGGGGCAATCACAATTACAAGGAGTACCCAACTCCTCTCCTTACAAACACAACCTCCTCCTTGAGGCACAACTCCAAGCCAACAACAATTACCTCACAACTTGAGGGATTAGCACAAACCAATACAAGGATCACCTCACAACTTGAGGGATACAACCCAAAGGCACAAAGCCAAGAAAAGATTGGGTTTACAACTTGGTGGTCTAACAAACAACCACAAACAATCTCTTTCTCCCACACAAAGATCCTATAGAATAAGAAAGTAGATGTAGCTCAAGTGTGGAGAAAACCAATGGAATGGAAATCAAAATCACAAAGAAAATCCTTGGGAAAAACTGAAACCAAGATATAGAAGTTGAATCAAAATCTTTTCTCAAAAACCCTTTTCTTTGATCTTCCAAACCCTAGCAAAAGCACCAAAAAGATTGTTCAATTTAAGTCCAAAAACTTCTTTTGGTTGTTGTGAAAACACCAGAGAGTAAGGAAAAATTCGCACAAAAAATCTTTTAGAAAACTGGCCATTAATGGGGTATTTATAGCCCCCAGAAAAATATAGCCGTTGGCAGCCAAATCTGCCAAAAATGGCCTCACGGTCGACCGGCCAACGGTCATATTTTGACCGTTGCCAGCTACCGGTCGACCGCCCGGTCGACCGAAACAAACAGAGAGTTGCCTGCATGCAGTCGGTCGCCCGTGCGGTCGACCGGACCATGTGGCAGCCAGCGTGCACGTATCCGTGCACGTCGGTCGACTGATACGGTCGACCGGCTACTTGGTGCGGTCGACCGTATGGGTCGACGACCTAGCCTGACAGAGACTGTTCAGGTCAGCAAAAACATGTAATTTTTAATCCTAAAAATTCCCATTAAATCTCTAAAAATCCACAAAAATTGTTTTATCATTTTCATTGAAATACAAACTTGTGTTAAAAAGTTTAACACAAATCTCAAATATTTTAAACTGTTTTTGTGTTATAGAAATTTTGCCAAAAACCAAAAACTGTATTTTCTAAAACTTAGATTTTTGAATAGAAAATACGTTTTGTCCAAAACTCTTCCAAATACAAAAACATGATATTAAACAACATTTAGGCATGATGTATATGGATATAATCCTATATACATGAAACATATATATATATATATATATCCATGTTTTTGACATTACTTCCAAAATATGTTTTGTTAAAAATACCAAAACATAAAACACATGAATAAGTGAGTCAAAACTAAGTTTGTCTAAGAAGTTAAGCATGCATGTATATAGAACAATTCTAATATACATTAAACCATGTAAACTTGTTTTGATCTATCTATTCATGAAAATCAAGATCGGTTAAACCAAAAACGGAAAAACCGAAAGCCAATATTTAAAACATGAAACGTGTGTGTTGTTAACTTGAGCATATCATACTATTCTAATCTTTACAATTTTGGATCTAAACACAAAACTAAAATATGGTACCGAAGTCTTCTTGTAGAGCGCAATCTCCAAGCCGACTCGATCCAAAACTCCTTGATCCACCGATCAAGTGCTATATATGATCTTTGACGCTCGGGCTCTTGAATCAACATGTGAAAGCTTCCAAATCATCTTGTTGAAGCTAATCACCTACTAATAACTTGATTAATGATCTGAAACTAAAATCACAAGATTATTAGTACACATAACTACATGAGTTAATCATCATTAAAACTAGAGTGGAAGGCCTTTGGGCCAACAATCTCCCCCTTTTTGATGATGACAAAACTCATGGAGTTATATATGCATGGATTAAAGTTAAGCTTCAAAGAAGCTCCCCCTTAACTCATGCATAACCAAATAAACATAATGAATATACAATGAATGCTCTTAAACATGAATGCATAGAAATGCATAAACAATAAATGGTTCTAGATACCAATGAAATGTTTAAAAACAAAACATGCTCTAGATACCAATTAAAATTAAACTAAATTAAACTTAATATATGCAAAACATAAACATGCATATATAAAACTCAATCAAACTCAAAATCTTTCTCCCCCTTTTTGTCAATCATCAACAAAGGGGTAAACAATTAAAACAAAACAAATCTTCTCCCCCTTTTTAATACAAAGAAACAATCAATGAGGGGTAAAAGCAAAACCAAACCAATAAATTTTTCTCCCCCTTTTTGTCAAAAAAAAAACAAAACCAAATAGGGGTGACAATCAATTAAGGTACCAATTGAAAATATGTCAAAGAATAGCATCTTAATACCAATTGAAAGGAAACAAACAAAAAAATATTGATACCAATTTAAGCAAAACACATGAAAACCTTGATACCAATTTAAATTAAACATAATAAATTTTGAATGTCTAAACAAAAATTTTGATACCAATTGTAAATATTTTTCATTTTGAACATATGATACCAAATTTAAATTTTCAATCATAAAGTATGGGAGTATAAATACCAATTGAAAGACAAAATCAAATTTTCTCCCCCTTTATGAAATACCAACTAAAATAATGCGTAGGCTTGATACTAATTTAAAAGTAATCAATTGAAACAAAATTGAAGCTCAAGCTTAGCATAAACACAAACATATATATGTATGGAAAATAGATACCAATTGAAATTGATATTCTTGGAATTGAAATCATACATACATACAAACATATATAAGTATATAAGAAAGGTCAAAATTGATACCAATTGAAAGAATCCAATGATACCAATTGAAACAACAATAATGATCAAGTGTATACATCATATAACTACCTAGCCTCCCAATCATGGTTCAAGTTTTAAATGATTTTCATTTTAAAGCAAACATGAACATGATCTCCCATCCAACCGCCCATAGATGGTAGGGGTTTTCAAAAATAGGTTTGAAAATAGAGTATGTTTGAAAAACTCTACCAAAGTGAAGAATACGAACTAGTTATGGAAAAATTTATTAACTAGTACGAAATCCTTCAAGTAAGGAACAAAAACAAAATTGTTTTTCATGAAACACATGTAAATCACATGATCACTAAACACTTAAAGTCCATAAAGCCCATATCATAGTCTCATGAAAACAAATCATGAGTAAACTAGTAAAGTGAGTGTACAAGCATAATATGACACATATCAACATGAAAATATTCAATTAAGCTCATATGAAATTCCTTGAAAACATGAAAAACTAGATTTTCATTACCAATTGAAATTACCTAAAAACATGAAAATCATCAAAACGATTTAAACTTCAAGGCATATGTATGTCATGTAAAAACTAAAGTATACATACATATCCTAAACATAATGAGTCCACAAAAGTATATGCATGAAGGCACGTGGCTCAAGGATGTACATGTATAATCAATAGTTTGGACAAGATAGACATATACATGAAGTTAAAACATATGATCATAAAACATATTCAAAATGAGAAATACAAGTTAGAATGCATGAATCATCAAAACTAGACTATACTAGCACATCTAATGGGCACAAATAAGCATCCAAGCACAAACATATATAAAGATTTATTTGTGTCCCACTACATATACAAGTATAAATTTTAGTCTTAATGAAAACTAACATCTAAACAAGTAATCAAATCATTAAGCATAAAACGGGATATAAATCAACATGAAAGTCATAAACATGATCATTATGTAAATCCACATGATATTAGAATCATGATAAACATAATAGCTAAACAAATGGTGAGAACACAACATATGGGTCCATATAAACATGGGTGATCTCAAAAGCTATACATGCATGTCAATGATCTAAGAATCATGGCATTTAACATAATAAACTCTAAACATCAAAAACATAATTCAACAAAACAAAAATCATAAACATCCACATGATCATTATGTATATGCATGTGCATTAGATCTAGGGCATACATATTAGTTTAAATAAGGTGAGAACACTAAATATAGATCCATATAAAACATGGGTGTCTCAAGTAACTAAACATGTATAACACTAATCTAATCAACATGACATAAGCATAATGAACAATAAACCATGGCATGCTATAAATTGATGAACATGAAAAACATGCATAATAAAAACAGGAGTTAGAGATAGATACCAAAACCGATGAAGGCACCTCTCTAGTTCTCCAAACCAATGGTGGTCCTCCTCCACCAAACTCCCCTTGAAAGTGATGCATCCAAATTTGTTTTCTCTTTAAGCTTGGAACGCATCCACCTCAAGGCACCAACACTCTCACGTTATGCGAGAGCCCACTCCTACATCAAAAAATCAAAGGGGTGGTCTTTGGTACCCATTTCCTTTTGGGTCCACGGGGGTTAGTATCTTTTCTAACCCAAACAAGATTAGTTGCTAAATTTTCATGATAAACACGATCATAATAAAATCTAGCAAGGAGGCCTTTTCGACCACAATGTGTACATGTGTACACATGAGCATACATGTGATGATGGTGATCGTGAGAAGCATGTGTATGCCGTGGAGGGTGTACATGTAAAAATAGACCTTATTTCTTACGAACCAAGGTTTCCAAGCGTGTATGATTTGAAGTACATTGGCTCAAAGTGGAGCCCAAACAATCTACACTTTTCTTCAAAACATTTATGTCATTTTCAATAGTTGAAGATAAAGTGGAGCATGCAATAGGAGTGCTAGAACAAGAGGCTATACTAGCATGACAAACATGAGAATCTATATCAATTTTTAAAGATTCATTTTTCTTTAAAACCAAATTTAATTCTTTAGTAATGAAATCAATTTCATTTTCAAAATAATGTTATCTTTTAAACAAAATTCAATTTTGAAGATAAAACCTCATTGTTTTTCACAACATCATCACAATCATTTTTGCTTTTCAAAACATCAATCTCTTTTAGGGCAAGGTCTAGTTGAGATCTTAGTGAGTCACGTTCACTAGTAATCTCTTTCTTCTCTTGCAAAACCGATTCAAAAGTTGAGCACAAATCCTTCATTTCTTCTTTTAAATCAAAATGATTCTTTTTCAAAAGATTATGTTTTTCCAAAAAATTTTCAAGCTTTGTGGCAAGTTCCATATTTAAGGTTTGAGCTTCTAAATAACCATCGCAATAGGAACTAGAGCAATCATCTAGTAGAGAATCCGATTGTACCTCAAGAGAGTCTTTCCCTTCGACCATGAGGCAATGCTCGTCGGACTTGTCTCTCCTAGATCTCCTCAACTTGTTGATAATCACGGGTAGCTCGGGAGACGTTAATATACTCCAAACTGCAAAAGCCGAGTCATAACGATCAAACACATACAAAAGATCTTCATTAAGAGATGCTCTAAGTGTTTTAAGTGCTAATGCATTTGCCTTTTTATGCTTGCTACTATTAGGGAAGGATTCCATAGTGGAGGCTTGATAAACTAGATGTCCTAGTCTTTTCAAATGGCTACTCATATTGGCCATCCAAACATCAAGTCTAAAAAAGTCAAACATAGGAGGGCTATCCATGAGTACAACTATATGTGTGCAAATGAATAATGCAAATGAAGATTAGCAAACCAAGATCTCACTCCTAGGTGGTTAAACCTAAATATCAGGAGCGAAGGCTCTGATACCAATTGAAAATCACCTAGAGGGGGTGAATAGGTGATTATGCTAATCTAATGTACTTAATGCGGAATTTAAAAACTAATTGCAATAAACAAGAGATGCACACTCAAACAAGCCAAGCAATTATGAATGAGCAATATGAATTGATGCAAAGCACAAAGTAAAGAGAGAGAGAGTAAGAGCCAAGGGATCAAGCGCTAACAACAAGATATGTTTCGAGGTTCGAGCACCCAGCTCTACATCCCCGCCTTCACCCAGAAGGATTTTAAGTCCACTAGCTTGTCCACAAAGGACTCCCACAAAGGGAACCTCCACCGAGGATTTGGGGCAATCACAATTATAAGGAGTACCCAACTCCTCTCCTTACAAACACAACCTTCTCCTTGAGGCACAACTCCAAGCCAACAACAATCACCTCACAACTTGAGGGATTAGCACAAATCAATACAAGGATCACCTCACAACTTGAGGGATACAACCCAAAGGCACAAAGCCAAGAAAAGATTGGGTTTACAACTTGGTGGTCTAACAAACAACCACAAACAATCTCTTTCTCCCACACAAAGATCCTATAGAATAAGAAAGTAGATGTAGCTCAATTGTGAAGAAAACTAATGGAATGGAAATCAAAATCACAAAGAAAATCCTTGGGAAAAACTGAAACCAAGATATAGAAGTTGAATCAAAATCTTTTCCCAAAAACCCTTTTCTTTGATCTTCCAAACCCTAGCAAAAACACCAAAAAGATTGTTCAATTTAAGTCCAAAAACTTCTTTTGATTGCTGTGAAAACACCAGAGAGTAAGGAAAAATTCGCACAAAAAATCTTTTAGAAAACTGGCCATTAATGGGGTATTTATAGCCCCCAGAAAAATATAGCCGTTGGCAGCCAAATCTGCCAAAAATGGCCTACCGGTCGACCGTGAGGTCGACCGGCCAACGGTCATATTTTGACCGTTGCTAGCTACCGGTCGACCGCCGGTCAACCGAAACAAACAGAGAGTTGCCTGCATGCAGTCGGTCGCCCGTGCGGTCGACCGGACCATGTGGCAGCCAGCGTGCACGTATCCGTGCACGTCGGTCGACTGATACGATCGACCGGCTACTTGGTGCGGTCAACCGTATGGGTGACCGACCTAGCCTGGCAGAGACTGTTCAGGTCAGCAAAAACATGTAATTTTTAATCCTAAAAATTCCCATTAAATCTCTAAAATTCACAAAAATAGTTTTATCATTTTTCATTGAAATACAAACTTGTGTTAAAAGTTTAACACAAATCTCAAACATTTTGAACTTTTTTTGTGTTATAGAAATTTTGCCAAAAACCAAAAACTGTATTTTCTAAAACTTGGATTTTTGAATAGAAAATACGTTTTGTCCAAAACTCTTCCAAATACAAAAACATGATATTAAACAACATTTAGGCATGATGTATATGGATATAATCCTATATACATGAAACATATATATATCCATGTTTTTGACATTAATTCCAAAATATGTTTTGTTAAAAATACCAAAACATAAAACACATGAATAAGTGAGTCAAAACTAAGTTTGTCTAAGAAGTTAAGCATGCATGTATATAGAACAATTCTAATATACATTAAACCATGTAAACTTGTTTTGATCTATCTATTCATGAAAACCAAGATCAGTTAAACAAAAAACGGAAAAAACCGAAAGCCAATATTTAAAACATGAAACGTGTGTGTTGTGAACTTAAGCATATCATACTATTCTAATCTTTACAATTTTGGATCTAAGCACAAAACTAAATTATGGTACCGAAGTCTTCTTGTAGAGCGCAATCTCCAAGCCGACTCAATCCAAAACTTCTTGATCCACCGATCAAGTGCTATATATGATTTTTGACGCTCGGGCTCTTGAATCAATATGTGAAAGCTTCCAAATCATCTTGTTGAAGCTAATCACCTACTAATAACTTGATTAATGATCTGAAACTAAAATTACAAGATTATTAGTACACATAACTATATGAGTTAATCATCATCAAAACTAGAGTGGAAGGCCTTTGGGCCAACAATACCAAGACCTCAAAACTCTCCACACAACCCCCCCCCCCCCCCCCAAAAAAAAAAATAATAATAATAATAATAATAATAATAATAATCACAATCACAATCTGAAATATTTTAATTAAAGGGGTGAGTTTATAACTGAGAAGTAAATATCACCATCATGCTAAATTTTTTAATATATCAATTGTGAATTGAAGATTTTAAACAATACACTAAAGTTTTATGGCAATACAATAGATACCATAATGATCCCAATAATAATAAAAAATGAATACTTCAAACTTCCCCAACAAAGTTTAGTTTACAAAGTAAGTACAAGTATGAACCGTGAAAAATTTTCACGTATTTTTATAACATCCACAATATATTGTCAGAAGAAAAGTAATTGTAGCAAAGAAATGTAACAAAGATCACAAAACTAGTTAACAGAGTATCAACTCCACAAAAATTTGCAAATGCATTAGTGTAGATGTCAAGGACACAAGTATTACCGATGATGCAGGCCATAAACAAAGGGTACTAATTATGTTAATCAGCTATGTCATCTGTTTATAAGAATTGAACATTACAAGAGTCGAGGACAAATTACCAAATTATTATTTAGGTTAAATTACAGAATAGTCTCATTTATTATAAATGTTTTGCAGAAAGACCTCCCATTTTGTTGAAATGAAATAGAAAACTCTCTTATTCTATTGAATTCACTAGAAAACATTCTTGTACTGTCACAAGAATTAACAAAAAAAATCTCTTTATTTTGTTGGATTTGAAGGAGAACACATATAGGGCCTGTTTGTTTCGCCGCAAAACGTCGCAAGTCGTAAGTTGTAAAATGAGAATGAAAAAAGTGAACTGTAGCAGAGAAAATATATTGTGTTTTATAGTGTTTGGTTGATAAAGTGAAATTGTAAATGAAAAAATATATTGTGTTTACGGTATTTGGTTGGTAAAGTGAAAGCGTGAATGAGAAAGTATATGTGTTTTACGGTGTTTGGTTAGTAACTTAAAAGTGTAGGTGGAAAAGTTAGCCACAAAATTAACTATAGTAGTAATTTAAATATCATAAATAATATTAAATTAAATATACTATTGAAATTAAATTGTACTAATAAAATTTGAAGGATACTAATAAAACATAAATATTAAAAAAATCTTTAAAAAATAATAAAATATAGTTATAATATTATAATATTATAAAATACTTAAGATTATTATAATATTAAACTTTATTATAATAATATTGTAATATTATAAAAATATAAAATAAACAAAGTAAAATATAATTATAAATTTAATAATAAAATATTATTATGATATTATTATAATGAATTATTACATTATTAACATAATAAAATATTAATATAATTTTAAAGCATATTATAATATTAATAAAGTAATTATTTATATTAAGAAATAAATAAATTAAATATATAATAATTTTATATTAAAGCATATTATTGTTATATTAATAAAATATTAAATCTAAATAAAATATTAAGAAAATTGGTGTAAATATTAATAAAAATATTAAAGTATAAATAATAATATTAAATAAAAATATTAAATTAAAATAATTAAATATTAAATATTAAAACAATATTAAAAATAAAAAAAACTAAAAAATACAAATATAAAATAATTAGGTAAGAAATTAAACACTATTAAAAATATTAAAAATATTAAATATTTAATAATATTAAATTATATATTGATTGTCAAGTAACTGCTTTGGGACTGCAAGTGTACCACAAGTGAAATTTACATGACCACACAATTAACTTTAGCAATTGCAAGTGGAAAATGTGAGTGTAAAAGTGAGATTTACATGACCACAAATTAACTGTAGTAATTGCAAGTGGGAAATGAGAGTTGTATTTTGCAAGTTGCTTTGCAGCGAAACAAACAGCGGAAAATGAAAAAGAGGTTTTACGACTTACGATTTTGCGGCCTTTTGCGGGGAAACAAACAGCCCCGTACTTTTAAAACTAAGCAACAACCTTTTAGAAACTATCTTAGATTGACAGAAACTATCAAAATTTAAGAAACTAATGGGGTATTTTTTGATAAATACAATAAAATGTGAGGCAATGTAATACAAAATCTGAAAAAGTGTCCTCAAAAATTATGAACAGAACAAGATGGTTCTACAAGTTACCTTATTATCTATACCCAAATAATTGATTTCATTGCTGATACACATGAGCCCAAAAAAGTCTCACGACTATCGTCATTTCTTGTCGTCCCAATATTGTTGAGTTCGATGTAGACAGATGAAGTGACCTGCAAGATTTTTTCTCCTTCTGAGCACAAGTCACCCCGAAGATTTCACCTTCATTGCTGAATCAGGCCCTCGAACATTATCGGGCAACCGAAAGTTAGAAACAAAATTTGACCATTTCACTTTGTTTTCTAGCTCTAGTGTTTTATTCCATTTCTTTCTCAGGCTACAAATACATGAAACCATCAGACCAATCTAAACTGCAGGAAAAATAAGCACAATGAAGAGCACGAAGCAACATGTGGTTCTCTTCCCCTTCATGGCTCAAGGCCATATCACTCCATTCCTCCTGTTAGCCGAGCTCATCTACAGCAAGAATCCCAATTACACCATCACCCTCGCCAACACTCCCTCAACATTCGAAACTTGCAATCCTCTCTTCCTCCAACCTCTAAAATCATTCTAAAAGCTCTTCCCTTTCAGCCATCCTCTCATGGCCTCCCGCCCGATGCCGAAAATTGTGCCGCCCTCCCCTTCCACCTCTTTCTCAACCTATTCCAAGCATCAGAGACTCTCCAGCCCGCTTTTGAGCAGCTAATCGCTGACATAACTGAAGAAGACGGCATCCCTCCTTTATGCATCATCGCCGACAGTTTCTTTGCGTGGACAGTTGATATTGCTCGAAAATTCGGAGTGTTCCACTCCGTCTTCCACACTAGTGGAGCTTACGGCGTTGCGGTGTTCACGTCCCTCTGGTGGTACCTCCCACACATGCATACATCATTAGAAGAATTCCCACTTCCTGACTTTCCTGAGATTCACATACATCGTTCGCAACTTCCATCCTGCTTGTTGGTGCCGATGGCACTGATTCGTGGTCTATCTTTCTGCGACGACAGATTGAGCTATGGAGGAAATCAGAGGCCATGTTGATTAACACTGCGGAGGAGTTTGAGAGGCTGGGCCTGAGAATGCTGCGTAAGCAATTTGAGGTTCCAATATGGTCTGTTGGTCCATTGCTGCGTCCACCAGCTTCTCAGTCTATCGAAGTGAATCTATTGCAGTGGTTGAATTCACAACAGACCACTTCGGTTCTCTACGTATCGTTCGGTTCTCAAAACCACATTAAGGCTTCACAGATGATGGAGCTGGCAATGGCCCTCGAAGCAAGCAGTAGACCATTCATTTGGGTCATCAGGCCGCCTGTGGGTTTCGACATAAAGGATGAGTTTAAGCCTGAATGGCTACCGGAAGGATTTGAGGACAGGATGAGAGAGAATAAGCAAGGATTCATAGTGCATCGATGGGCACCTCAGGTGGAGATTCTATCACATTCATCGACTGGTGCATTCCTGAGCCACTGCGGTTGGAATTCGGTACTTGAGAGCTTGATTCATGGCGTCCCGATCATCGGATGGCCATTATCGGCTGAGCAGTTTTATAACTCCAAGTTTTGGAGGAGGAGCTGGGAGTTTGCGTCGAGGTGGTGAGGGGAAACGCTGAGAGCTCGAAAGTGAGGAAGGAAGAAGTAGAGAAAGCTATTGAGGTTGTGATGGATAACGAAGAGATGAGAAGAAAGGCAAAAGAGATTGCACAATTGCTGAGGGCAGCACAAAAGGAAGAACACAGCAGCAGTGGTAGTAATGAAAAAGATGTTGGGACATCAATTAGAGGATTAAAGGAGTTTTTTTCATGTCGCTGTTTCAAGAAGAAATCTAAGCTGAAGGTATTTGGTGAGATTCTATTAGTAATTCAAGATCTTTAGCATAGTATCCAATATATTTTCTCTTTTAAAGTTGTTTGGTGAGCAAATCCCATTGTGACCAAATTCTGCATCCTGTAAAAGTAGTGCTCAGACGAATTGTGGTTTAAAACATTGTATGTGATGTTTATCTCTTAAATCAAACCGTATGGTAGTAATTTTGTCATTACACTTTCTTCAGATTATAATAAAGATCAGATCTAAGGATTATTGTTTTGTTTTAGCTTTTACAATGTTTAGGTTGCAAATGGGAGGACCTAATATAAGTTTTATTTCTTCTATTTCAATTGTAATTGATGAGATTGAGACGTACTAAAGAAAAACTTTATGCACTAACATGAAAAAAGTACTTGAACAGAGTTGGAAAAATAAACTTTCTGAAACGGATGCAAGCAAGTTCAGGACCAAGAGAATCTACTTGACGGAAACTCCTTCCTAAATATTAAGCCCCCGGTTTGGTTGATAGAAACCACAGTGGGGCCCAATTTTAATATGTTATTTATAATAATAATATTAATAAAATATTAGTGTAATTAGTAAAATATTAATAAAATGTTATTTGTGACGCTCCGATCCCGTGGGTACGGAGACATTACTGTGACATATATATGCAAGGTGAAAGTACCCTCACTATATACGATAAGCATCAGTATAGGCATGAATCAGAGTATGAAAGTACATGGTGTTATACATAGACATAGTTATCACAAATATGTGACATAATATACAAACATATTACATCATCCAGAGATGCAACAGTGAGAATTACAAGAAGATATATAAGCACGAACAGTACCAAAGATTGTTCACGAGTGGTAAGCGATCCTGTGAGCTGTACAGGGGAGACTGAAAGGACTGGAGCTACAGCTAGTCAGCCTACTCCGCAAGGTCAGCTTGGTCTTCAGCAGAAGAATCTACGACAGCTCAAGCTTCAGGATCTAGACATGTACGTTCACGAGAGTCAGAAACTACCCAACGAGCGATAAAATGAGTGCCAAGTGGCGTGCACAGACTAGCACACGTGTATCGATAAAATTCGAATTGAAAAACATGCATTAAAAATTGTGTCATTAACACATGCACCTAAGTAGATAAAGAGACATCAAGTAAAGTAAATGTGGTAAAACTAGTTGTACAAGCTCAAATTATAGATCCGTGAGATTAGTACGTCGAAGAAATAATCCAAATAAGAAAAATCCTTATATATATACCATATAACTTACGTCACCATAGGCTAAGTTCCTACAACCCGAGTTGTCTCATGAACTAAGAAAACATCATAAAATCGATAAATCGATAAAATTGAATGCGGGTACAACCAGTTGTACAAGCTCAGTTTATGGCTTCACGAGACTAGTACGTCGAAGGAATAATCCAAATAAAAAACCTTCATATATATACCTTATACCTCAAGTTACCGTAATCTTAGTTTATACAACCCGAATTGCAAAACAACATGACGAATTATTAATTAATATTTTATTATTATTACTTGTTCGACTCATATATCTGGTATGTGGTCTGGCATAAGTTCCAACCCACATACCTCAAATATGACTAACTCGAGGTTGGTAATAGGAAACTAATGATGAAATCAATGAATTATGTTTACAATGGGTCCCGTGCATATCCGAGACCATGGCCCAGGACATTTCGTTGTTATTACGGAACATGCCGCAAGGAGAAGCAGGGGCAAAGGGTCTTATTATATGTCCTGAGAAGAGATAATAATCGGAGTGGCAGCATCATGTGGAACACCTGGAGGCCCACAGGTAGAACCAAAGTTTTAATTGCACAACATATCTAATACATTGTAAATAAAATTACGAAGCAAAATCCATCAGTTTTCCCTACCCGGTATAAGTTGTCTTTTATACTTCATTATGTAATTATCAATTTCGGGAAGAGCAGGAGCATGTCAGGTACAGGTGTACGGGAGTACATGTGTAACATGAGGACTATCAGGATATCAAGGTATTACATTCTCGTAATTTGATAATCATGAGTCAAATAATAATATATCAGATGACAGCTATAATATACAGATGTCAGGTGGTAGCATGTCAAGTGATGGCATGGCAAGTGATAGCATGTCAAGTGATTAGCACAACAAATATTACCTGCGTATAACATGTACGGGAAAATAGTACTGGTATGGGAAAATAGTTCGAATACCAGAAAATAATGCAGTTTTTGAAAAACAGTTTAAGTAAAGATTTTAAATTCTTTACAGGAATCACCTAGAGGGGGTGAATAGGTGACTAGCTAATCTAATGGTCAATTAATACGGAATTAAAACTATTTAAGCAAACTATAAATTTTAAGCACAACACACCAAGTATAACACAAGAGTGTAGCCGAATTCCCCGTGAAGGGCTCTGAACTATCTCCTCAAGATTCCTCTAGATAAGAGTTGAGGTGTCACTTTGACTCTCTTGGTGAATACAATGTGTGAGCAAACAATCCCAAGCATGTATCAATTAAGCACAAATATATGAAGCATATAAAAATAAAGACAATAAGCATAAGCAAGATATAAAGACAAGTAAGAGATAGAGAGAGAAATCGCAAACACGGGAGATTGTTTCGGGGTTCGAGAACACTTGCTCTATATCCCCGCCTTCAACACTATGAGGATTTCCACTATAATCGATCCCACCGGATCACTCGGTGCCACAACACCTACAAGCGAGTTCACACTAGAACTCATTGGACTCTCTAGTCCCTCTCTTGTTCCCGCAAGAACAACAAACCGCAAGCACGCAAGCTTGCGAAGCGCACCTCTACAAAGAGCTCTCACTAGAACTCGAAAACACTGCGAACCCACAAGTCCGCCTCCTCAAAGTACAATGGTCAACTCTTGGTGATCTAAACACTTTAATCACCTAAAACAACTCTCACAACAAACTCTCCTATAGGATGGATATATCAATGGAAAGCTCAAGTGCGTGTGAGAAACTAGGATTGAAGTTGTGGTAGAAAAACAAGAAAATCACATTTGAAAACTCCTGATAAACTCTCCTTTTGAATGAAAGTATTTGGCTCTTAAAACAAGTAGAGATAAACACATAATTGAGTAGGAAAATTAGGTCAAAAACCCACTTCAAATCTTGTAGAAAACAATCCAAAGAACCCCCATTTTATAGGCCAAGAAAAACTAGCCGTTGGGGTCAAATCAGCAGTCAGACTGTTGTCGGTCGACCGCCCGGTCGACCGGCCAACGGTCAGATTTCTGACCGTTGAGCCAACGGTCGATCGGCCTGGTCGACCGTGGCCTGGATACAGAAAGCAGAGCTCCTGCCGGTCGATCGCCCGGTCGAC
>JAVJIF010009790.1:0-50000 GCA_038442645.1 Agave tequilana
CGTCAAAATCGCATCAAGCACTCAAAGGGGAGTCTAGCTCATGGATCAAGTTTAGACCATGTCAAAATGGAGAAGAAAATTTTCAAGAAGACTTGTGTCATATTTGTAAGTTTTAAGATTTTATTTTAGAATAAATGTAAAGAATAGATTAGTTGTGGATTGCTCAAGCTTACACACACACAAAGTTTGGTTTTCGAAAAATACGGTTTTTATTTTAAGATTTAAATTCTATGTCTCAAAAATAGTTCAAATATTTGTAATATGTGTTAATTTTTGATCACACATATTTGTACTTCAAAGTATTTCAATGAATTTATTTTGTGGATTTTATGGAGATTTTATGGAATTTAAGATGTATTTTAAAAAGTTGTTAAAACTATTTTTGGGTTGCTTACGGTCGACCGACCGGTCGACTGAAGGCTGAGCCGGTCGACCGACGTGCACAAGCCCATGTGACTTGAGCTCGATCAACCGACCGGTCGACCGCAGTACCGACCAGCCAACCGGTCAACTGACTGAGTTTGTAAATCTCTCGGGTTTTCTCGATCGACCAGGTGGTCGACCGTTCTGCTGATCTGCTCGACACCCTTATAGTTTTCTGGTCATAAATTTTTATTCTTATATTCAATCAACAGGATTTACGAATTTCAAAGATAACTTTCTGGGCTACATTTCATATTCAATAATCATTTTCTGATTCAAACGTTAAAGCTGTCATATATTGGGTTGAAATCTATTCTTGTTTTGAAAACAGTTTACAGTTTCTGATTTAACAACTTTAGTATTTTGTTGATATCTTTCTGCTCCAATATGATATTGATTTGTTTTAAATTGCATTAGAAAGAAGACCGAAATATCTACCAATTGTTCCTATATACACGTATTTCCAAATTCTAACATTTTAGGCCTCAAATCTGTACTTAAAGTTGACCTATTGCACAGTCTGGGTCTGTGATCGGTCAACCGCCAGACTCCAACAGTCAGAAATTTGACCTTTGGTCGGTCGACCGGGCAGTCGGCCAACAGGACATTTCTAGCAGTTTTTAAGCCATAACAACTAGTTTTTCTTGACATATAAATATAGGGTTTTGGGTGAGTTTTAAACAAGTTTTTCAAGAGCTTATTTTCCCACCTTCAATAGAGTTTTCCCAACAAGTTTTTAGAGCTTCATTGTCTTATCAAAAGAGAGTTTATAAAGAGTGATTCTCTTGAGTTTTTAAAAGCTTTTCTTTGAGTTTTTCACCTCCACATCTATCTTGTTTTCTCATACAAGCTTGTTTTATTTATTGCTATATCCATCCTCTATAGGATTCTTATTTGTGAGAATATTTGTTGATGATCAAGAGAAATGATCGCCAAGTATTCCACCTTTGTATTCGGAGGAGTTGTAGAGGTTGCGGCCTCGGCGAGCTTGTGGTTTCTTGTATGTTGTTCTTGCGAAAACAAGTGAGGGACTTGCGAGTCCAAGAGTTCTTGAGGGAGCTCGTTGTAGGTGTTTGCTGCACCGAGTAATCTTGTGGGATCGATTATAGTGAAAATCCTTCATAGTGGTGAAGGTGGGGACGTAGAGCAAGTGTGCTTGAACCGCGAAACAATTTTCTCGTATTTGCGATTGCTCATCTCTCTTTCAACTCACTTGTGTTTTATATCTTGCATGCTCTTATTGTTCATATTCATTATATGCTTGATATACTTGTGCTCTATTGATATATATGCTTCGATTGTTTGCTCACACTTGTATTCAACCAAGAGAGCCATAGTGACACCTCAACTCTTAATCTAGAGGAATCTTGAGGAGATAGTCCAGAACCCTTCACCGGGAATTCGGCTACACTCTTTGGTTATACGTTGTGTGTTTGCTTAATAGTTTTTAGTTTGCATAATTAGTTTTAATTTCGTATTAGTTTTGCATTAGATTAGCTTGTCACCTATTCCCCCCTCTGACTTACAATTGGTATCAGAACTTGGTGCTCTTGATTTGGGTCTAACAAGCTTGAGTTAAAGATCTTTATTTTAGCTAATCATAATATTTTGTATACACACACATAGATTTCATGACACCTCCCATGTTGACATTCTTGACTTCTAAAATTGGAAAGTTAAGATGTCAATGTACCTTAAAGGCTTAGAAATTCATGTTTATTTTGCCACTATTAAAGATTCTTATTTTATTAATGGCAAATATTTGAGGCTAATGTAAAAGCCATTCATGCTTTAAACATACCTTAAATGATGATTATTTATTTAGGGTGTCTAACATTGATTTGGATTTTGTAGTTTGAACTCTCTTTGCTTTCTTGGGGAACACACGCCAAATGAAAAAGAGAGTGACTCGGATGATGGAAGTGCTACTTACAACATGTGTTATATGGTCCAAGGGGATGACCCCCTTGAGGTAAATTCTGATTCCGAGCTTGAAGAAGAGATGCCATATGATGATCTGCTTTGCTTTGCAAGATGCTTATTAAAAAATATAATTTGTTAAAAAAGAAAAACAAAAGTTTGAAAAATGAAAATGATTTTGTTTTGAAAGAAAAAGATTCTCTCCAAAATAAAATTTGAAATTATTTCAAAAGAAAATGAATTTTTGAAAAAGGAGAATGTTTCTTTGACTTCAAAATTAAATGAAATTTGTGAAGGAAATAATTCATTGAAAAATAAACTTATTTTGGTGGAAAAAGAAAGAAATTATTTTAAATGAAAATAAATTCTTGAAAAAGGAAATTATTTTAAAAGAAAAGAAAATATTTTAAAAAGAAAAGTATTTTGTTTCTCATATTTCTTCTTCCAAAATTGATAATGATATTTATATTATGAAGAAGAACATTGATTGTTTGGCTCCACTTTGAGCCAATGTACATTTAAACATAATAAATTGGAATCTATGTTTCGCAGAAACAAGTTCCACACATGCATGCATATACCCATGACATACATATGCACACCATGCTCGCCCACTCACATGTATGTTAGAGCGTACAAATGTACACATTGCAGCCACAATTTGTATTGATAGAATAAATTCTTATAATTTTGCAAATAAAATGTTTGGGTTCCAGTTGTCTCTAACCCTCATGGACCCAAAAAGATATGGGTACCGAAATTCCCACCTCTTTTATGTTTAATATAGGTGTGGGCTCTCACAAAACGTGAGAGATTTGGTGCCTTGGTGGTGATGCACTAGGAGCTTGATGGACATACCCAATTGTTGCTTCACTATCAAGGAAGCATAGTGGGAGGACCACCACGTTTGGAGATATAGAGAATAGTTCATATAGTTTGGTAACTGTCTCTAACTCCCATTTTGTTTACATGCTTTCTCATTATTAATTTTTAGTATATTGTGATTTTAATGCTCATTATGTTAAATGCAATGCTCATTAGACTTGTAATATACATATATAGTATTTGAGATACACCAATGTTTATATGGATTCACATTTTTATGTTCTCACTATACTTTAGTTATTGTGTATATCCTAATTTTAAAAGCACTTGTATTTTTCCTAATGTTCATATTTGTTTAAATTTTTATGCTTTATGTGTTGATTACATGTTTAGATATAGTTTCATTAAAATTATGTTTATACTTGTACAATTAGTGAGGTATACTTGACTCTTTTGTTTGGGTGCCTTAATGCTCATGTATACTCATTAGATGTATTTATATAACCTAGTTTTGATGATTCTTACATTTTTACTTGTTTTCTCTATTTTTTATACATGTTCTTTGTTTACTTCATGTATATGTTAATTTTGTTCAAAACTATAAATATACATGTCTATCCTAGAGTCACTTGCCTTCATGCAATATTCTTTGTGGACTCATCTATGTTTAGATATTATGTATACTTTAGTTTTGACAAACATACATATACCTTGAAGCTCGTTTAGTTTTTGATAAAAGAATCTCATATTTTGTTTTGAGCCTTATCGATTTATCTCATGAATTTGTTGTTCACATGATTCTTGTACACTCACCTTTATGTTTACTCATGACTTTGTTTCATGAGCACATTTTTTAGCTTTATAGATCTTCAGTGACAACTCTTGTGTGGTATACATGTTTCATGAGATATATAATTGGGGTTTTATGTTTTGAATGATCTTTAACTAGTTTTTCAAAAACTATATTAAACTATTTTCTTGATTCTTCAATTGTAGAGTTTTCAAACTGTGCTAAAATTATTTTCAATATCTTATTTTCTGAAAACCTACCATCGAAGGATGGTTGGATGGGCGATCATGCCTTGTATATCTTTACATTGAAAATCTATTTAAACTTGTGCATGATAAGGGTGGACTGATAGGAGTTATACACATAATTTTTATGGTATTTTATTTTTATATACTCAGACTTGTTTTCTATATATGTATACACCAAAATTCAAGTGATATTTTCATACATATATATATCATTTAGATTGTGCTTGTTTATAATGGCCATACATTTTTTAAAGCACAAACTGTTTATTCTAAGCTTGATTTTAATTCTAGATGATAATTGGTATTTTCACAAGCTTATGAATTGATTTCAATCGGTATTCTTCTTGGCATCAAAATATACTTTATATTTCACCTTCAATTGGTATCAAATCTACTATTGGTATCTTAAAAAAATTGTTTATCTGTAAGTGGTACCAACATTTATTTTATTAACTACAATTTGATTTCATTGGTATCATAATTCACTTTGTTGACTTCAAAAAATTTTAAAAATTGTTTTAAAAGTGATTTCAAAATTTTTCAAAATTTGTTTGATATGTACTGCTTATATGGAAGGGGAGCTTAACATCTCCTCTATATATAAGTTCATGTTGAGTGTATTTTACTTATTGAGGAGCTTGACCTCTCTTCTTTAAGAGGTACACATGTGCAAGGGGAGCTTAACATCTCCGTCTATGTATTGTATATTATGCTTATATGGGTTAGAGTTTAGTCATCCCTTCTTTATGTAATGCATGATGCAGAGGGAGTTAACGTCTCTCCTCTTCAAGAATGTATATCATATATACATTTTTATTGTTTATTTGTCTTTACCCCTTTGTTGATGAATTGACAAAAAGGGGAGAAGAATTTAGAAAGTTTATATATGCATGCTTAATATTTATTATTTATGCATATATTTATGTTTTGTTTATATGCTTTATTGAATATCCTTATTGTTTATTGCTATGCATGAGTTAAGGGGGAGCTTCTATGAAGCTTATTTTAATTCATGCACATATATAACTCCATGAGTTTTGTCATCATCAAAAAAGGGGAGATTGTTGTCCCAAATGCCCATCACCCCAGTTTTGATGATGATTAACTCATGTAGTTATAGTACTAAAGATCTTGTGCTCATTTAATTTCAGATTTTCAATCAAGATCTTAGTAGGTGTTTAGCTTTAAAAAAGATTCGAAGTCAACTTTTGAAACTAATAAGTGTTGATTTAAGAGCTCGCGCGTCAAAATCGCATCAAGCACTCAAAGGGGAGTCTAACTCATGGATCAAGTTTGGACCAAGTCGAAATAGAGAAGAATATTTTCAAGAGAAGATTTTCAAGAAGACTTGTGTTATGTTTGTAGATTTTTAGATTTTATTTTAAGATAAAATGTAAAGGATAAATTAGTTGTGGATTGCTCAAGCTTATACACACACACACACAAAAGTTTGGTTTTCGAAAAATACGATTTTTATTTTAAGTTTTAAATTCTATGCCTAAAAAATAGTTCACATGTTTGTAGTATGTGTTAATTTTTGATCACATATATTTTTACTTCAAAGTATTTCAATAAACTTATTTTTGTGGATTTTATGAAATTTAAGATGTATTTTAAAAAATTGTTAAAACTGTTTTTGGGCTGCTTGCGGTCGACCGAAGGCTGAGCCGGTCGACCGAGCTGTCAACCGACGTGCACAAGACGTGCATAAGCCCATGTGACTTGAGCTTGGTCGACCGACCGGTCGACATTAGTAGAGATCGACCGACCCACCGGTCGACCGACTGAGTTTGTAGAGCTCTCAGGTTTTCTCGGTCGACCGGGCGGCCGACCGTTCTGCCGATCTGCTCGACACCCTTATAGTTTTCTTTTCATAACTTTTTATTATTATATTCAATCAATATGATTTAAATTGGATTTCAAAGATAACTTTTAGGGCTACATTTCATATTCAATAATCATTTTCAAATATTAAAGATGTCAAATATTGGTTGAAGTCTGTTCTAGTTTTGAAAATAGTTTACGGTTTCTAATTTGACACCTTTCAGTATTTTGTTGATATCTTTCTATTACAATATGATATTGATTTGATTTAAATTGCATTAGAAAGAAGACCGAAATATCTACAAATTCTTTCTATATACGTATTTTCAAATTCTAACATTTTAGGCCTCAAAACTGTACTTAAAATTGACCTATTGCACAGTCTGGGGCTATGGTCGGTCGACCGCTAGACTCCAATGGTCAGAAATTTGACCGTTGGTCGGTCGATCGGCAGTCGATCGATAGGACATTTCTAGCAGTTTTTGAACCATAACGGCTAGTTTTCCTTGGCCTATAAATATGAGATTTTTGTGTGAGTTTTAAACAAGTTTTTCAAGAGCTTATTTTCTAATTTTCAATAGAGTTTTCCCAATAAGTTTTTAGAGCTTCATTACCATATCAAAAGAGAGCTTATCAAGAGTAATTCTTTTGAGTTTTCAAAAGCTTTTCTTTGAGTTTTCACCTCCATATCTATCTTGTTTTCTCACACAAGCTTGAGCTATCTATTGCTATATCCATCCTCTATAGGATCCTTATTTGTGAGAGTATTTGTTAGTGATTAAGAGAAGTGATCACCAAGTGTTCCACCTTTGTATTTGGAGGAGTTGTAGAGGTTGCGGTCTCGGCGAGCTTGTGGGTTCACGTGTGTTGTTCTTGCAGGAACAAGTGAGAGACTTGCGGGCAAGAGTTCTTGAGTGAGCTCATTGTTGGTGTTGCGGCACTGAGTGATCTTACGAGATCGATTATAGTGGAAATCCTTCATGGTGGTGAAGGCGGGGACATAGAGCAAGTGTGCTCAAACCTCGAAACAATTCTCCCGTGTTTGCGATTGCTCATCTCTCTTTCAACTCCTTGTGTTTTATATCTTGCATGCTCTTATTATTCATATTCATTATATGCTTGATATACTTGTTCTCTATTGATATATATGCTTAGGTTGTTTGCTCACACTTGTATTCAACCAAGAGAGCCATAGTGGTACCTCAACTCTTAATCTAGAAGAATCTTGAGGAGATAGTCCAGAGCCCTTCAACAGGAATTCGGCTACACTCTTTGGTTATACGTTGTGTGTTTGCTTATAGATTTTAGTTTGCAAAATTAGTTTTAATTCCGTATTAGTTATGCATTAGATTAGCTTGTCACCTATTCACCCCCTCTAGGTGACTTACAAGTTTGAAGCTCCATGTAGTAGTCAATTTCTGACCTACATCAGAATCAAGACACGTGTCCCCTGCTATCAGAAACTCCCGAAAACATCAACAATAAAAGCCATCCAAGCATCTCCTCCGAGTATCTCCTCGCAGAGCATTATTCAGTTATTCCCGAAATTGTTCTTCTTCCCGAGGAATTGATTATCCCGAGGATAATCTTTCTTCCGAGAACATCATCGACCGAGACTAGTTCTTCTGTCCCAAGTAGTGCAACCACTGCAACCAATCTCATCAATTTTCACCTACATTTGTAGAGTCCTTTGCTTCGCCAAATCATCTCACGTTTCGCACGTTACAACGACCCTTACTTCAGTATGGGCTGTTATAGAAAGTGGTAGTAATCACTCCCGCTATCAAGGACAGAATCCCAACCGTTACGAGAGAATCGCAACGTGTAGATCATGCAGTTATTGAAACCCGCATGACTCGCACTGCCAATAAAAGCTCCGGTCTATATATACGCTGGGAGATGAACAAATAAGAGAGGGACAACCAAGAGAAAAGAGAAGAAAAGAAAGAAATTCACAATCAGACTTCCCATTGAGTATAAAAAATAGCCTTCTCCTAGTCAAATTTCACTGTATCCTGTTATAATTTCAGAGTTTTAGCTATGTTAAATTCACTGTAATCATTTACAAATACCGAATTCTCTTCCCATCCCCGTGGTTTTTTCCAAATTGGGTCTCCACGTAAAATCATGTATCTTTGTGTTGTCTTTTGGCTCTCTCTTAGATCCATATTATAAATTGAAGTGTAGATAAATTCCTTCAAAGAATTTATCCCTACATTTTGGTGCTTTCATTGAGATTTGAGTCCATACGCTCATGATCTCTCCCTGTTCAATCTTCCTTAAATAGCCTCTTTCAGATCGGTGATGGCCCCACGCAAGCAAGTTACCAGCGGCACAACCTCCAAAAGCAAGGTCAAAGCGACCACCGGGGCACGACCTCCAAACCGATCAATAATCAGCCACTTGTGGAGGGCACTGCCTCGATCTCATCATGGGAACCGACCGCCAGTGCTCAGCCTTCTCAATAGCAAGAAGACCACCTGTTTCAAATGCTCCGAGAGATGAAAGAGTAGATGAAGGAACAACAACTACAGTCGGATCGTGCGGAGGCACAGATGACGCTCGATCGTGACTATCCTTCGCGAGCAAGAAGAACTGAAGTAGCTCAATCAACAGCTCAAGGCTCAAGTCATCGCCTTCCAGAACAACTCCGCGCGAACAGAAAGCGACACCGAGGACAGGGGCTCTGAATCTCCATGCCCTCGATGAACTGATCCAAAAGCAGATCGTGGAGGCCAAGTTGCCTCAGCACCCGATCCCTACCACCTGCCTCCACAACTCCCCGCTTTTCAAGGATATCCAAGAATGTGGACTTTCGAGAAAATTCTCGACTCCTATCTTCGACAGCTACACTGGAGCTAGTGATCCAATTCAACACATCCGGTATTTTCAAGACAAGATGATGCTTTACTCCCGTAATGATCCGGTAATTTGTCTTACTTTCTCTTCCAGTCTAAGGGGCGCAGTGTCAGAGTGGTTCTACTCCCTACTACCCCGATCTCTCCACAACATCACAGAGGTCACTGAGGCCTTCCTCACTTAATATGCTACTCGACAAGAAGCCAAGAAGAGTAGCCACCACCTCCTCTCTATCAAATAAGGCCAGGAGATAGCCTCAAATCCTACATCAATTTCTTCCTGAGCCAGCTCAATAAGATCTCCAATTGCGATGAGGAGGTATCTGCGGTTTCATTTATTAGCAGGCTGCAGGTCACTCACCCTTTATACAAACACCTCTGAAGCATAACATCGCCAAGATTAGTTTGGCTCTCTCCCAAGCACAACCTTACATCTAGTTAGAGAAGGCGATGAAGGCTTCTTCCAACAACTCCGCAAAGCCTAGCGATAATGGTACAAAACAAAGTCTACTCGTGAAGCTCCTGACCATGCTCCGGATCAACATCGGGGGTAGCCTCCCTACAAGAAACAGACGCTCTCTATACTCCCGTCAAGTCTAAATCAAAGCTATAGGCTTACAAAGATATTCACTCCAATGAAAACTTTCGATCAACAAAGTATTCAACATCTTCAAAGATCAACCATGGTTCAGACGCCCGAAGCTGATCCAGCCCAATCCTTCATCGCTCGGGTTGGAGGAGTACTGCTCCTATCATGACTGTAAGGGAAACTAAACCATCCACTGCTGGGCCCTCTGGAGATACTTGGAGGAACTCATCCGGCAAGGCTTCCTCGAGGAGTACATTCTCACTCCCGATGCGATCTCTCAGCAACCAAACACAGTCTTCATGGGACCAGAATGCGATCGCCCAGTACAAGATGTTCTATTGACTTCCCGACTTCCATGCAAACAGAGTACACTCTTTCAAATCTTCCCTTTATATATTGCATTCATGAGAACAAAATAACTACTCAATGCTTTACATTTTGCAGACAATCTTCCAGTCATGTGCCCAATGATGGGATATCCCCCACTCGGAGGTAGCCAAGAAAACCCCTGTGGATGGGGGTGCCCCACACAGAGGTGGTTCTGACGTACATCCAGTCATGTACCCCAATGATGGTGTTTCCCCTACTCGGAGGCTGCCAATAAACCCCCGTGGATGGGGTGTGCCCAACATGGAGGCAGTTCCGACATACATCCAGTCATGCACCCTGATGATGGATTTTCCTTACTCAGAGGCTACCAATAAAACCCTCATGGATGGGGTGTACCCCACACGGAGGTGGTTCTGACATCCATCCCCCTATGATGCGATTTCCCCACTCGGAGGCTGACATGTGATTCTCTGCTACTGGGATGTGCCCTCACTCGGAGGATCCCGTCTGTACACTCTTAGACGGGAAGTGCCCCCGTGTAGAAGTGTTAACGCAGACATTGACGTTCATCGGTCCATACGCCTCGATGATGGGATTTCCCCCACTCAGAAGCGGACTTGTGATTCTTCACTGATGGGATGTACCCCACTCGGAGTATCGTGTCTGTACACTCCTAGACGAGATGTGTCCCTATGTGAAAGTGTTAATGCAGATATGCCTACAGGCCTTTCTCGGTCATCCTACGGGAGCTGAAAACCCTTTGTTGTAGGATTTTTCCCACTCGGAGTCGCATTCTGCTTTCCCCCTCTCTGAACATCTGATCTTCCGATGATGAGATGTACCCTCACTCAGAGGATCGCATCTGTATACTCCTAGACGGGATATGCCCCACGTGGAAATATTAACGCAAACATGCCTATAGGCCTTTCTCGATAGTCCTATGAGAGTCAAAATCCTTCGTTGTGGGATTTTTCCTACTTAGAGTCTCCTACTCTGCTGTAGGGATGTGCCTCTTTAGAGCCCCCGTCTGTTCCACTGATGGGATTTGCCTCCACTCGGACAGGCAAGCCTACGAGTTCCCCTCATCTGAACTCACGGGCAGATGAACCCCCGATAGTTTCTCTCTATAGGGTTCCTTCCATATTTTGATTTTGAGATGTGCCCCCACTCAGAAAACAACTCCGTTGACGGAATATCCCGCGCACGATAGGACAACTCAGCTATTAGGCTTGCTCCCACATTGGAGCTACATGATTGTTGGCCGGATAGGGGCCCCTACTCGTGACATATGCATCTAATATGTTGATAGGATTTCCTCACCTCAGACCAATTTTTGCAGGTACCACGAACTATGGTGATACACGAGGTTAGGTATATCTATGAGGGTTTCCTTATTTGGATTATCCCTTCAACGTATCAATCTCGTATAGTCATGCGTCCAATATTTCTCCTGAAAAGCACGACAAGGATGATCTCTCAGCAACGAGGACCTCAGGTATGATTTAAAGTTTGAGTATGCCTGACCTGTCTGGGGGCAGCTCAGGTTGTATTGGCTGGAATAAATGGTGATGTGAGTCACGAGTTATATTTATGAGAGTTTCCTGTAAGATCACCTAGAGGGGGGGTGAATAGGTGATGGTTAATCTAATAGTCACTTAATCCCAAATAATGCGGAAGTAAAACTATTATGACCTAAACAAACTATTTAAACTAAACACCACTTATAACACAAGAGTGTTGCCAAATTCCCCGTGAAGGGCTCTGGACTAACTCCTCTAGATTCCCCTAGATAAGGGTTGAGGTGCCGCGTTGGCTCTCTTGGTTAAATACAAGTGTTAGCAAACAAACCCAAGCATGTATATCAATAAAGCACAATATGAATATCAAGCATGTAAGGATAAGCACAATAATAGCATGCAAGATATAAACAAGAGACAAAGAGAGAGAGAGAGAGAGAGAGAGAGTGAGCAATCGCAAACACAAGGGATTTGTTTCGAGGTTCGAGCACACTTGCTCTACATCCCCGCCTTCGACACACGAAGGATTTCCACTATGCTTGATCCCAATGGATCAATCCTCGGTGCCGCAACACCTACAATCCCTCGGACTCTCTAGTCCCGTACACACGCAAGCCCCACAAGCTCGCCGAGGCCGCACCTCAAACGAAGAGTTCACACACGAACTCTAAACCACGCGAACGCACTCGTCCGCCTCCTCAAAGAATAAAGAACAAGTCTTTGGTGATCACAACACTTTGATCACCTAAAAACAATCTCACTACAACACTCCTATAGAATGAATAGCTCAATGGGTTGCTCAAGTGTTTGTGAGAAAAACAAGGATGAGATGGTGGAGGAAAAACTCAAAGAAATACTTTTAAACACTCTTGATAAAAACTCTCCTTTTGATTGGAAATATTTGCTCTAAAACAAGTGGAGAAAATCTCTTAAAAGAGTTGGGAAAACTGGTGAAAAATCCACTTGAAAATCTTGTCCCAAAACAATGCCCAAACCCCCAAATTTATAGGGCTAGAAAAACTAGCCGTTGGGGTTCTGTCAGGCCTGTCGGTCGACCGTCCGGCCGACCGGCCAACGGTCATATTTCAGACCGTTTGAGCCATCGGTCGACCGGTCGGTCGACCGAGCCAGGATACAGAGAGCAATCTCTCTGTCCGGTCGACCGCTCGGTCGGCCGGGGCCTTCCAGAGAGCAGAGCTCTCTGGACGGACGACCGGGTCGATCGGCCGGCCATCCTGTAGAACTGGCGTGCACGTCTGTGCACGTCGGTCGACCGGGTCGGTCAACCGGCTGAAGCCAGGTCAGGTCTGAACTAGGGATTAAAAACTTGGTCTTTTGGTTCAAATAAAATCCCATAAAATATAGAAAATCTACAAAAATAGTTTTACCAATATACTTTGATAAACAAACATGCTTGCACAAAATCAAGGCATGTTATAAATGATTTGGACTATTTTTGTAATATGGAAAAATTGGCTCAAATGAAAACAGTATTTTTTCAAACTTGGTTTTTCCAAAACTTGTTTTTTCCAAACATCTCCAAATACAAAAACAAGATATTTAAACAACTTTGAAAGCATATGGTGCATGGATATGATCCACTACACAAACATGGTGAAATATCTATGTTTTTGACATTAAACTCTAAACTTGATTTTGGATAAAAGATATGTAAACTTGAAAACCAAATTCCAAACATATATTTTCTAAAATAGAAAATCTTTTGTAAAAACAAAACTATCAAGAGTGTGTGTGTAATATGATACTTGAGCAATCCACCAACTACTCTATCCTTTACATTTTACCTAAAACAAAATCTTATAAAAACAAACCTAGACTCAAGTCTTCATCTTCTTGAAGTCTTCACTTGAAGCCTTCTCATCTTCTTGACTTGGTCTAAATACGATCCAATGGCTCTTGGATCAAACCGTGCTAGCTCCAAAACTTGACTTTAAATCCTTTGTTGAAGCTATGCACCTACTAAGATCTTGATCATAAATCTGTCACTAATTAAACACAAGATCATTAGTATTATAACTACATGAGTTAATCATCATCAAAACTAGAGTGATGAGCCTTCGGGCCAACAATCTCCCCCTTTTTGATGATGACAAAACTCATGAAGTTATATATGCATGGATTAAAGTAAAGCTTCAAAGAAGCTCCCCCTTAACTCATGCATAACACATAAATAAAATAAATATGCAATGAGGCACATAAACATGTATGCAAATGTAGGAGTATACATGCTAATCAAGCATAAAACAAAAATCCTTTTTCTCCTATTTGCACAAATAAAATATATATGCATAAACAATCCTTTTTCGCAAAACATGCATATAAACCAAAATCTTTCTCCCCCTTTTTGTCAATCATCAACAAAGGGGTAAAAACACAATCAACAAATTTTTTCTCCCCCTTTTTGTCATAAACATAGAATCAATAAAGGGGTAAACATAAATCAATAAAAGGTTATATGCGATATACATTCATGAAGAGGAAGACGGTAAAGTAACTTCCCTACACATATACATTACATGAAAGAAAGATGACAAGCCCTAATTCACATAACGTATAATATGTAATGCATAAGAAGAGATGTGAAGTTCTCCCTACACACGTGTACCACATAAAGAAGAGTTGTCAAGCTCCTCAATATACAATACACTCAACATGAATCTATATGTAGAAAAGATGTTAAGCTCTCCTTGCATATAGGCAATACAACTCAAGAATTTTGATTTTTCTTATAAAACAAAATTTGAATTTTCTCAATAAAACAAATCTTGAGATATCAAAATAAATTTTTTTTTAAAATTTTGATACCAGTTTTAAAACATAATGCATAAGCTTAAAAAAATTTGAAGTAAGCTTAGCATAAACAAAGTTTGTGCTTTTAAACATGTAAATCGATTTTAACTTAAGCACAGAACAAATCATATATATGTATGAAGAATGATTATACCAATTGAAGTTGATACATACATATATAAGAAAATAAAATATGAGTATATACAAAAATAGAGTCAAATTGATACCAATTGAAACGATTCAATGATACCAATTGAAATAATAATAGGATCATGTGTATATCTCATAAACATTGAAGAATAAATAACTAATTAAATTAATTTTTAGAAAACTAGTTAAAGATCCTTCAAAAACATGAAACCAAATCATATGTATTTCATGAATCATACCAAATACACAAGAGATGACACTCAAAATCGATTAAGCTCATAAAAGTGTTCATGAATCAAAGTTATGACAAAACAAATAAAGTATGAGTGTACAAGAATCATGTATATAACATTTTCATGAAAATAGTCATTAAGGCTCAAAATGATCAAAACAAATTATTCATTTTATTTTATTAAACAAACATGAAAATTCATTTTTCATTAAAAACAAAAACAAACTTCTAGGTATATGTATGATTTATCTAAATCTAACAATATGCATACATATCCCAAACATAAAACGAGTCTAATAATAGTATTTACATGAAGGCAAGAGACCCAAAAAGGATATACATGTATATTTATTAGATTTGAATAAAAATGCATATACATGAAGTAAAACATGAAAATTGGCAAAACAAGTATAAATGAAAGAATCATCAAAACTAGGCTATACATGTGCATATAGTGGGTACAAATGAGCATGAAGTGCAAACATATATGAATCAATTTGTTGCTCACTACTTGAACATGTATATACACAAGTTTTAATGGAATCTACATCTAAACATGTATTTACCACATAAAGCACATAAAACAAATGAACATGCTAAATTATGATATGAATAAAAAGCATGTAAACAAAATAAGAGTTTAGAAATAGTTACCAACTAAGGAACTATGTTCCAAAACTCCAAACATGGTGGTTGACCCACTAAAACTCCTTGATAGCGATGCATCTATAAATGTGTCCATCAAGTCCATGTGCATTCACCATCAAGGCACCATCTCTCTCACGTCCTGTGAGAGCCCTCACCTACATCAAAAACGTTTGGGGACTTTGGTACCCATTTTCTTTTGGGTCCACGGGGGTTAGCATTTAATGGAACCCAAACATTTTCATTTTTAGCAAAATTTAAATAATGCAACTTGTCAAAACAAAACTTTGCTAAATGGCCTTTGCGGCCACAATGTGTACACTTGTACACCTTAGGATGCATATGAGTGTGTTTGTGATCATGGCGTGCAAAGTGTGCATATGCATGATGATGTGCATGAGAATGTGGAGCTTGTTTCTTTGAAAACATAGACTCCAATCTAGTGTGGTTAAATGCACATGTGCTCAAAGTAGAGCTCAAACTATCCATTTTATTTTTCAAAATATTTATCTCATTTGTGGTGGCATGTAAAGCATGATGAGATATAAAACTATTTTTCTTGTTCTTTTTAGAAACATTTTCTTTTTCTTTTTCAAAAAATTTTCTTTTCAAACAAGACTTTTCTTGAAAAACAATTTCTTTTTGTTTTTCCACCAAAGTAATTTTATTTTTCAAACAAGTGTTTCCTTCACAAAGATCATTTAATTTGGACATTAAGGAAACATTCTCATTTTTCAAATCTTCTTTTTCTTTTCTAAACATGCAATATTATTTTTGAAAGAATCATTTTCCTTATGCATGCAATCAAATTTCTTTTTCAAAATTTTATTTTCTTTCTTAATCATGTCATATTTCTCAAGAAGGAATTGACAAAAAGTGCTAAGCTCATCATATGACATGTGATTATCTTCATCTACCTCGGATTCGGTAGTTACCTCAAGGGGGTTATCCCCTTGGACCATATAGCACAAGTTGGAGGTGTCGCTTCCAACGTCCGAGTCACTCCCCGCATAGTATTGATCATTTTCGCCAAGGGAGAGGAGGGTGTTCCAAACTACAAAAGCCGAATCAATGTTAGCAACCCTAGATAAATAATCATCATTTAGGGAACTCTTTAAAGCATTTAGGGCTTTTGCATTAGCCTCAATATTCTTGCTATCATTAATATATGAATCTTTAATAGTAGCAAGATAAACATGAATGCCTAGGGCTTTGAGGTACATAGACATCTTAACCTTCCAAATTTGGATGTTAAGAATGTCAAACATGGGTGGTGACATGAAATCCATGGTGTGTGTAAAAAATACGTGATTAGCCTAAAAATGAGGATCTTTAACTCTAGGTTGTAAGACCCAAAATCAGAGCACTTGGCTCTGATACCAATTGTAAGTCACCTAGAGGGGGGGTGAATAGGTGATGGCTAATCTAATGGTCACTTAATGCCAAATAATGCGGAAGTAAAAACTATTATGACCTAAACAAACTATTTAAACTAAACACCACGTATAACACAAGAGTGTTGCCGAATTCCCTGTGAAAGGCTCTGGACTAACTCCTCTAGATTCTCCTAGATAAGGGTTGAGGTGCCGCGTTGGCTCTCTTGGTTAAATACAAGTGTTAGCAAACAAACCCAAGCATGTATATCAATAAAGCACAATATGAATATCAAGCATGTAAAGATAAGCACAATAATAGCATGCAAGATATAAACAAGAGACAAAGAGAGAGAGAGAGAGAGGGTGAGCAATCGCAAACACAAGGGATTTGTTTCGAGGTTCGAGCACACTTGCTCTACATCCCCGCCTTCGACACACGAAGGATTTCCACTATGCTTGATCCCAATGGATCACTCCTCGGTGCCACAACACCTACAATCTCTCGGACTCTCTAGTCCCGTACACACGCAAGCCCCACAAGCTCGCCGAGGCCGCACCTCAAACCAAGAGTTCACACACGAACTCTAAACCACGCGAACGCACTCGTCCGCCTCCTCAAAGAATAAAGAACAAGTCTTTGGTGATCACAACACTTTGATCACCTAAAAACAATCTCACTACTACACTCCTATAGAATGAATAGCTCAATGGGTTGCTCAAGTGTTTGTGAGAAAAACAAGGATGAGATGGTAGAGGAAAAACTCAAAGAAATACTTTTAAACACTCTTGATAAAAACTCTCCTTTTGATTGGAAATATTTGCTCTAAAATAAGTGGAGAAAATATCTTAAAAGAGTTGGGAAAACTGGTGAAAAATCTACTTGAAAATCTTGTCCCAAAATAATGCCCAAACTCCCAAATTTATAGGGCTAGAAAAACTAGCCGTTGGGGTTCTGTCAGGCCTGTCGGTCGACCGTCCGGCCGACCGGCCAACGGTCATATTTCAGACCGTTTGAGCCATCGGTCGACCGGTCGGTCGACCGAGCCAGGATACATAGAGCAATCTCTCTGTCCGGTCGACCGCTCGGTCGGCCGGGGCCTTTCCAGAGAGCAGAGCTCTCTGGACGGTCGACCGGGTCGGTCGGCCGGCCATCCTGCAGAACTGGCGTGCACGTCTGTGCACGTCGGTCGACCGGGTTGGTCGACCGGCTGAAGCCAGGTTAGGTCTGAACTAGGGATTAAAAACTTGGTCTTTTGGTTCAAATAAAATCCCATAAAATATAGAAAAATCTGCAAAAATAGTTTTACCAATATACTTTGATAAACAAACATGCTTGCACAAAATCAAGGCATGTTATATAATGATTTGGACTATTTTTGTAATATGGAAAAATTGGCTCAAATGAAAACAGTATTTTTCCAAACTTGGTTTTTCCAAAACTTGTTTTCCCAAAACATCTCCAAATACAAAAACAAGATATTTAAACAACTTTGAAAGCATATGGTGCATGGATATGATCCACTACACAAACATGGTGAAATATCTATGTTTTTGACATTAAGCTCTAAACTTGATTTTGGATAAAAGATATGTAAACTTGAAAACCAAAATCCAAACATGTATTTTCTAAAATAGAAAATCTTTTGTAAAAATAAAACTATCAAGAGTGTGTGTGTAATATGATACTTGAGCAATCCACCAACTACTCTATCCTTTACATTTTACCTAAAATAAAATCTTATCAAAACAAACCTAGACTCAAGTCTTCATCTTCTTGAAGTCTTCACTTGAAGCCTTCTCATCTTCTTGACTTGGTCCAAACACGATCCAATGGCTCTTGGGCTAGCTCCAAAACTTGACTTTAAATCCTTTGTTGAAGCTATGCACCTACTAAGATCTTGATCATAAATCTGTCACTAATTAAACACAAGATCATTAGTACTATAACTACATGAGTTAATCATCATCAAAACTAGAGTGATGGGCCTTCGGGCCAACATTTCCTTGTTTGAATTATCTCCTTAGCGTACTGATCTCATGAATCCATAACCAAGCTCATACAACTTGTTTTGCCCATACTTGCATCATACACTTATTTCACTTGTTTCATTACATGATTGCATGCGCATCCTAACTATTCTCTATAGCCCTTCTACCCCGAGAGTGGGATTTTCCCCACTCGGGGTTAGAACCCTGATCCTCTGCTGATGGGATATGCTCCCACTTTGAGAATCGTGTCTGTATACTCCTAGATGGGTTATGCCCCATGTGGAAGTGTTAAAGCAGATTGGCCTATGAGCTTTGCTCAGTCGTCCTGTAGGAACCGGGTCCTCGGGTGCAGGATCTCCCCCGCTCAGAGACCGGACTCTGCTGCAGGGATTTTTCTTTCTCTAAGGTCCAGTTTCATAGCTCCTTGACGGGATGTGCCTTCGCTCAGAAGCAAACATGAATCCAACTCTGTTGTATCTCGGAGGCTCAATCCATAACAGGGATTTTCCCCATTTGGAGACGATACTTACAGGTACCGCTGTGGGATAAATGACCACTCAGGAATTACACGCCAAATCAATTCCTGACATCTTGGAGTCAAAACAATTCTCCCTGAGCAGACACCTAATTCCAAACAAAAATAAACACGAGGCAAATCAGGCAAGATCTAGACAAACACTTTCATTCTAGAATATTTTCATTCTAAAATTTTCTGATTACATCCATTCAAATGCATACTTGGTTACATTCACGGACGGATTCTCCTTTTTTCTGCACAGTGGAGAAAAGTTTATCCATGGTCACCTAGGTGTCATCCTCGTAAAAACAAGAGAAGAACCAAGTCTCTAAATCGATCTAGTAATTGATAGAGCCTGGTGGAAGGCTTCTGAACCAGTCGAAAGCTACTCCTTTGAGAGTACCAATAAACAGTCTGGCCATAATAGCATCATTATCTATGACATTACCAGTCTGAGACCGGAAGTAATAGATATGCTGATTTGGTAAGCTTTTACCATCATACGTATGTAACGTAGGTGATTTAAACTTTGGCGGATATGGCACTGAGTCCCATTCAAGTGGGTAAGGACGAGTCATGTCTGCCTTCTTCAATTCATCCCTCTAGGTTAGGGATGCGATCTAAGCTTGGATGCATTTAAGAACTTCAGCATCGCTGGAAGAGCTTTCCTTCGACTTCTCATCCTTAGGTTGCTCATCATCATTATGCTCCTCCTCATTATGATTGCTTCCGGCATCATTATTATTCTGGTTGGTGAGGAGTTGAGCTAGTAGTTGTTGGATGTTATTCAAGGCTTCTTGCTGGGCTTTGGAGGTCAGCTCTTGAGCTTCCATCCGTCAGCGGAGGTCATTATTGTCATTATCGACCATATGTACCGATACTCTACCCATTTGTACTAAGCTGACCGTTGCTGAAGAGGCATACCCACTAGCTTCTCCTTCATTGTCAGACCATTGAAATAAACTTTTCAATAGTTTAGGTGATATCACCCCAGTTGAAGAGGATGGCTGCTCATATTTATAGGGTATTTCCACCCTAGATCTGGTGCTTCGGAGCACACCTTCCTCTCCTACCAAAACTTGGCCCAAGCCAGGGCTATAGTCTGGGTCTGAAGAATTGAACGAAGGGGAATTAGCACCACGTCGCCCTCATCTGCTCCTGAGCGATTCACGTCCCCTTCCCATCGTATTGACGGATACCAAGGGTAGATCTGGTAGGTTTCGTATTTTCTCTTTTTGTGATGCTTGACGGGGGCTCGAATTGATAGTCGGTCAAAAATTGACTGTAGAACTGGAAGAGTGGCGGGCATTGGTCCTAATCGGCAATGGACTGAATGGACCATCACCAGCTGACATCATACTTGTTCACAACAAGAGGGAGAGGTACGGAGTAGTTCTAACTTCCGTTTTATGTTAGGAACTCTCGTAGATCGGTGTTAACCAAGCTTACACGATCTTGCTTGGATACTTGAAGAGGTTGTTCAGGCTGGAGACCTCTATCCTTGAGGTTTCTATTTTTAAGTGATTTGAAAATCACCTTATCAGTTATATTAACTTCGTTTGGCGAAGTTAGACGTGTAGATCCGCCGTAAGGCGCGAACTTAGCACTGGAAGCTTTTGGGAGCGAAGTCATGGTGACTTTGCTTTTAGCACTCTATGGTGCTTTGCTCTTTGCCTTACTGCAAAGGTACTTTGCACTACAGAGTGTTTCCGTTCCAGCCTCGTGGCTAAGAACTTTGTTAGTACCATTAGGTACTAGTGCTGTGTTGGCAACGCCATCAGTAACTTCGCTCGTAGAGGTGAGGTTGGCACTAGGGGCCAATGCTCCTGGGTTGGGCGAAGATAGTGATATCAACTTAGCCTCGCAGCTAACCTCAGGAATGCCATTGAAATTTAAGGGGATCTTGCCCTTGTCTTCGCGTGAAACGTGAAGTTGTGCTGGAACTTCTCCTGAAGCTTCGCGCAGAGCTTTCTGCTTCGCCCTCTACACCTTCTTGGAAAGTGGAGTTTTAGCTTTACAGGGAACCTGTCTATCCTCGCGTGAGACACTTTTAGCCTCGGTTGAGACTGAGAGGAGCTGGAACTTAGTTTGTCCAGTTGCCCGCCCAGTTAAGGCTGATTTCTGTTCTGTAGCCACTGAAGCTTTGGCCACAATGACCTTCCTGTGCTTTCATGCATGGAGCACTGGGCTACCCCCAGAGAGTAGTTCTTCGAATTTTTCTTGGTCAAAGTGAATGACCAAGTTTTCGACGACGACGGGCTCAGGATTCTGACCGTTGCATTGCGACATTATTTACTTGTTGCGGAAGATGACCTTGTCCTCAGCGGAGTCGCCATCTTGTTTTCCATTGAAATTGATTCAGGGAAAACTTACAAAAAGAAGTGTTGAGGAGTGAAATTACAAGCAATTGAAAAAGAAAATTACAAGTAGATCTCCTCTGAGATTTCTGGGGAAGTATGCCGGTAGGAATCTGATCAGCACGCGATCACTTTATCCCTTTGACGATGCAATCGATCAGACAGTCAAGCTGCCTCCTAATAGGATTTTCTTCTCGCTTGGTTCTGAAAATCGAAGATCTGGAAGCAGGAGAACAAGAGAACCCTTTTGCTAAGAATCTCGTCTTGAATTTCTTTCAGCCAATCTCCTCTCTCTAACCCGTTAGTCCTTGTCCCTCCTTGGCTCACAAGACTATTTATAGCCAAAATGGGGTGTAACCGTCTCCTTGAATTTAGCAAGACTAAATCAGTCTTTAACTTCACGTGAGGCTACAAATGACTTTGCGGCGAAGCTACTTGCGAGCTTCCGGCGAAGTTAGAGAGTTCGTGCGAACTCCTCCTTGCCGTTGTGGCTTAATTGTCTCCACTTAATGTGGGACGAAGTGGGCGGGTGTAACCGCCCAGTTAAAGTGGCTTAATCCCACTAAATTAGTGGGGTTCACCCATTAATCCCTCATGGGATTTTGAAACGGTCAAAAAGCTCGCTGCGAAGTTAAATGAGAGGCTCTTCTCTTTCGGGCGAAGTTACCTTTATAGCCTCATGCGAAGCTACCTTCAGAACCTTGTACGAAGCTAAGTCTTAGCCCATAGCGGAACTGAATCATCTCTTTCTTCTGGCGAAGTTGGGGTGAAGCTTCTAACGAAGCTAGAAATTCAGCTCAGAGCGGAGCTGGATTATTCCTTCTTCCGGCAAAGTTTAGGAATGAAGCTTCTAATGAAGCTTTGAGGTTACCCTTTGGCGGGGCTAATAGGAGCTTCGCGTGAAGCTAGGCTTCGACCCTTTTAGCGATCTTGGATCTCTACGAGGCTAAGAACTCGATCAAACCTCAATTAGACCTGGCTTCTCTTCAAAGGCAACTTTGGCTTATAGTCTACTTTACTAGACCAATAGAGTCCAAGTTGTTACCTTGTCCCTGGTCATCAGCTTATCTTTGACTTATCTTTTGTAAATGTCGATAAGTTAGACGTCGTTCAGACCGGTTGAGGATAAATGTGAGAGTTTTGTCTTTTTAGAGTGTCAACAACTTCTTGAGCATTACCACTATATTTTACACTTTAACAAATTAATATCTTACATGGCTCTAGGTGACTACAAGACCTTCAACCGGGCTTCTCTATTTGCGATGTTGAGTGCTTTGAGATTTGATCCCATATTTGAATCTTCTTGAGTTTTCAAAACCTTCCTTTAGAGGAAGAAAACTCCTTGGATCTTTAGAACCCTGAGATAAACTTAAATATTTGAATTTGATTTGTACAAATAACCACATATGTTTTGTTATCATCAAAATCATAAAACCGGGTGATTGTAACCTTGGGCCGACACTATATACATAGGAGGGATAGAAACAGAGAGAGTACCTGACTCAAATCCAACCCAAAACAACACCCCTTTCTTTTCTTCTGTCTCCTCACTTCATCCCAGCTTAAACCCAACCTAAAAATGAAAAGGAACATAAAAAACCATTAAAAGTTTATTAGTTTCTCTGCTCTCCTCTTTATCTCTCCCTTCCCTTTCCTCTTTTCTTCTTTCTCAGATCTTGTCCTCTAAATAAAAGGACTCCAATATTTCAGGTCTCTTCTCTTTTTCTTCCTCCTCTTCCTCTTCTTCTTCTTCCTCCTCTTCCTTTTCTCTTCTTCTGTCTTCCAGATCTGATCATCTTGATCCGAAAAATAAAGAAAAACCAACTCAGCCCGACTGAAACCTGAACTGCTCGGGGTGGGTTCGAGTCAGGAAGTTCGGGTTAAAGTCAGGTCAGGTTTGGGTTTGGGCAATAATTATAAGTTCGGGTTTGGTCTTGGGTTGGCCTTCACCCAGATCCAACCCGACCAAATTGCACCCCTAGTTATGGGTGCTTTTTTAGTCTTAAGCTCATTCTATGTTGAAATACCAACCACGGTACCAAAAATAGTCGCATGATCGAACGGTGAATTTTGATATGGAGATAGAAAAATCATGTACACAAAATGACGTTGGGATTGATCCAGCCCAAAGCTGGGCCCACCCAAAAGGAAGCTCATCCCACTCCAATCAAGAGTCGGATGATGGTGTGCATGACTTGGACTCAGGATGTTTCCTGAGTCCGATCGTAACTCGAAGAAAGAAATCCAAAAGAAATTGGATCGAAAGAGGGCCATAAAATAGACTCTTCAAGGAAGCCAAAAACCAAAGAAAAATCTATGGAGAAAATTAGAGAAAAGGAAAAGGAAAAAGAGTGTGCATTGGTCGAATCTGTAGCAAAAGTGAGGGTTTTGGAGAACTCATGAAAGATTGAGTTTAGACATTGATCTTCTTAGAGGAGGATCGATACACCATTGTAGCTATGGGGTTGAGTCTATAGAAGTAGAGGAATTCAGACTGACGAGACTTCGATTAAGTGCCCTTGATCTCTTCTTATATTCTTAAATTTTTGGGTAGGGAATTGAGAGGTGGTGAGAGTAATTAGAGATTGTGATCTTTTATTCTTAGAGTGGATATTTGTTGTTGCTTACCCTATTATTTTTCCTGTATGGGTTTCCATATAAATTTTGGTCTCTTTTGATAACTGTTCTGAAAGGTTCACCTAGAGGGGGGGTGAATAGGTGAAGGCTAATCTAAAGGTCACTTAATGATGAATGATGCAAATAATGCGGAAGCTAAAAGTAATTATGACCTAATTAAACTTTTACACTAAACACTATGTATAACACAAGAGTGTTGCCGAATTCCCCGTGAAGGGCTCTGGACAAACTCCTCTAGATTCCCCTTGAATGGGTTGAGGTGCCGCGTTGGCTCTCTTGGTTGAATACAAGTGTTAGCAAATAAACCCAAGCAAGTATATATCAATATGAGCACAAGAAATATATCATGCATATAAAGGTAAAGACAAGATAATTAATGCAAGATATAAACAAGGAGATAGAGAGAGAGAGAAATGGCAATCACAAACACAAAGGGTTTGTTTCGAGGTTCGAGCACACTTGCTCTACATCCCCGCCTTCGACACACGAAGGATTTCCACTATGCAAGATCCCAATGGATCTCTCCTCGGTGCCGCAACACCTACAAACCCTCGGACTCTCTAGTCCCTTACACACCGCAAGCCCACCGGCTCGCCGAGGCCGCACCTCAATCACGGAGTTCGCACCCGAACCCGAAAACACCAAGTCCTCACTAGGACCCAAACAATCGCGAACACAACCGTCCGCCTCCTCAAAGGAACAAAGATGAACTTTGGTGATCACAACTCTTGATCACCTAAAATCCTCTCACAACAAATCCTTATAGGTAGATATAGCAATGGAAAGCTCAAGTGTTGTGTGAGAAAACTAGGATTGAGATGGTGGAGGAAAACTCAAAGAAATCACTTTTAAACTCTCTTGATAAAATCTTCCCTTTTGATTGAAAGTATTTGATCTCTATTTTGTGGAGAAAAACTTCTGAAAAGAGTGGGAAAAACTGGCTCTAAAAACTTCTCCAAATCTTTTTCAAAAACAGTCCACAAACCCCCAAATATATAGGCTGTCAAAAACTAGCCGTTGGGGCTTTGTCAGAACTGCCGGTCGACCCGTGCGGTCGACCGCCAACGGTCGGATTTCTGACCGTTGGAGCCACGGTCGACCGCCTGGGTCGACCGACCCACTGGAGCTGAGAGTCCAACTCTCTGTTGGTCGACCCGTACGGTCGGCCAACTTTCCAGAGAGCTCTGCTCTCTGGAGCGGTCGACCGGCACGGTCGGCCGTCCTCCAGTACACAAAGGCGTGCACGTTTGTGCACGTCGGTCGACCGGTCCGGTCGGCCGACTCCAGGATTAGTCGACTTATAAAGGAAGCAAGTCGACTTATCTGAAGCCTGAAACAGTTTTTCAGGGATTAAAACTTAGTCTTTTTGGCTCAAATAAAATCCCATAAAATACATAAAAATCTACAAAAATAGTTTAACCAATATACTTTGATAAACAAACATGCTTGCACAAAATCAAGGCATGTTATAAAAGATTGGACTATTTTTGTAACTTGGAAATATTTGGCTCAAGATAAAAACTGTATTTTCCAAAACATGTTTTCTAAACTTTGTTTTTCCAAAACATATTTTTCCAAATCTTCATCAAATACAAAAATAAGATATACTTTTAAGGCATAGTATGTATGGATATGATCCACTACACAATCATAATGAAATATCTATGTTTTTGTCATAAAGCTCTAAACTTGGTTTTGGTTTAAAGATATGTATATGATAAATACCAAAAATCAAAACCACTTGAATACATATTTGGTTTTTGGTTAAAATTCTTTTCTAAAAAATTCTTTTATGAAAACAATTCTATCAAGAGTGTGTGTGTATATGTACTTGAGCAATCCACCACTATTCTATCCTTTACATTTTACTCTAAAACAAAAAACAAAATCTTATACCTAGACACAAGTCTTCATCTTCTTGAAGTCTTCACTTGAAGGCTTCTCATCTTCTTGACTTGGTCCAAGCTTGATCCAAAAGCTCCTTGGATCACACCGTGCTAGCTCCAAATCTTGACATTTTATCCTTTATTGAGCTATGCACCTACTAAGATCTTGATAATGAATCTGTCACTAATTAAATACAAGATCATTAGTAAACATAACTTCATGAGTTGATCATCATCAAAACTAGGGTGATAGGCCTTTGGGCCAACAATCTCCCCCTTTTTGATGATGACAAAACTCATGAGGTTATATATGCATGGATTAAAGTAAAGCTCCAAAGAAGCTCCCCCTTAACTCATGCATGACAAAAACAAATAATAGATATGGCAATGAGGCACATGAATATGTATGCAAGTATGGAGATAAAATATGCAACAAGCACAAATCAAAATCTTTTTCTCCTATTTGCAATACAAAACTTATATGCATAAATAACAAGGAAGACAAATACTTCTCCCCCTTAAGCAATGAAAACATGCATATAAACTCAAATACTTCTCCCCCTTTTTGTCACTCATCAACAAAGGGTTCAAAGTAAAATCAAATCAAACAAAATTTTCTCCCCCTTTTTGTCAAAAACAAAAAGATCAAGAAGGGGTTAAACAAATCAATCAATAAAGATTTATATGCGATATACATTCATGAAGAGGAAGACGCTAAGTTAGCTTCCCTATACATATACATTACATGAAAGAGGGATGACAAGCCCTAATTTACATAACGCATATTATGTAATGTATAAGAGGAGATGTGAAGCTCCCCCTACACACGTATATCATATAAAGAAGAGTTGTCAAGCTCCTCAATTTATAATATACTCAACATGAATCTATATGTAAGAGAGATGTTAAGCTCTCCTTGCATATAGGAAATACATATCAAAACATTTTGAATTTTTCTAATTTTTCTTTTAAAAAATTTTAAAGGTATCGGAACTCTTGTAAAATAAACAAATTTTATGATACCAAATTGAAAATAATCATTATTGTAAAACATATTGATACTAATTGAAATTTAACAAATATGAAATTGAAGCATTTTGATATCAATGATAAACATAATGATCAAAATATTTTATTTTTTATCATAAACTTTGTGCTTTAAAAATGTGAACCAAATGAAAGTTAAGCACATGAAAATCATATATATGTATGAAATGAGTATACCAATTGAAATTGATACATACATATATAAGAAAACAAACTATGAGTATATACTAAAATAAGTTCATATTGATACCAATTGAAACAATTCAATGATACCAATTGACATAACAATAGGATCAAGTGTATATCTCATAACCTACCACCCTTAATATGCTCAAGATAGAAGATTTTCAATGAAGCATACAAGGCATAATCGCCCATCCATCCTCCCATAGATGGTAGGGGTTTTCAAAAATAGATTTGAAAATATTTTAGCATTGAAAATCACTACCAAATGAGGAACAATAACTAGTTAAAATAATTTTTGAAAAACTAATTAAAGATCCTTCAAAAATATGAAATCAAAGCATATGTATTCCATGAATCATACCAAATACACAAATATGACACTCAAGATCTATAAAGCTCATAAAAAGGTGTTCATGAAATAAGGTCATGACAAAATGAATAAAATGTGAGTGTACAAGAGTCATGTAAATAGCATTTTCATGAAACTGGACATTGAAGCTCAAATCATGAATAACATTTTATAAAACAAAAACATAAGAAATTATTTTTCATTAAAAAATTAATACACTTCTAGGCATATGTATGATTTATCCAATCGTAACAATACACATACATATCCCAAACATAAAAGAGTCTATCAAATGTATTTGCATGAAGGCAAGAGACTCATGGGTATACATGTATATTTATTAGATTTGAATTAAAAAATACATATACATGAAGTAAAGCATAAAAATTGGCAAAACATGTATAAATGGAAGAATCATCAAAACTAGGCTATACATGTGCATAAAGTGGGTACAAATGAGCATGAAGTGCAAACATATATAAATCAAATGTAACTCACTATTTGTACATGTATACATGCAAGCTTTGATAAAATCTACATTTAAACTAGTTCATACCACATGAAGCACAAAAACACATGAAACTAAAACATGAACATGCTATATGATTTCACAAATGAATAAGCATGTACATAAATAAAATAGGAGTTTAGAGATTGTTACCAACTCTAAAGCTCCAAACATGGTGGTCATCCCACCAAAACTTCTTGATAGCGGTGCTCCAAATATATGTCCTTTTAGTTCAATTGCACCTACAATCAAGGCACCGATCCTCTCACATTTTGTGAGAGCCCTCACCTACATTAAAAGCAAATGGTGGGGGTTTTGGTACCCATATTTTCTTGGGTCCTTGGGGGTTAGCTTTGTAAGGCACCCAAACATTTTTATTTTTAGCAAAATTAAAATAATGCAACTTGTCATAACAAAATTTTGCTAAATGGCCTTTGCGGCCACAATGTGTACATTTGTACACCTTAATATGCTTATGAGTGTGATTGTGATCGTGACGTGCAACATAAGCAAATGCATGATGGGTATGATGTGCATGAACATGTGGAGTTTGTTTCTTTGAAAACATTGACTCCAATCTAGTATGGTCAAATGCACATTTGCTCAAAGTTGAGCTCAAATTATTAATTTTATTTTTCAAAAGAGTGATCTCACTATCATCAATGGTGGCATGAAGATTACAGTGGGATATGGAATCATTTTTCTTCTTTTTAGAAACTTTAACTTTTTCCTTTTCTTTTTCTTTTTCAAAAATTTTCTTCTTTAAACAAGAATTTTCTTGCAAAACAATTTCCTTTTGTTTTTCCACCAAAATAATTTTATCCTTCAAAATAGTGTTCCCTTCACACAAATCATTTAATTTAGACATAAGGGAAACATTCTCATTTTTCAAAACTTCATTTTCTTTTTCTAAGCATGCAATGTTATTTCTAAGTGTATCATGTTCTACATGCATGCAATCCAACTTCTTTTTCAAATTTTTATTATCCTTTTTAATCATGTCATATTTATTAAGCAATAATTGACAAAATGTAGAGAGCTCTTCATATGACATGTCTACATCCTCATCCTCGGATTCGGAAGTTACCTCAAGGGGGTTATCCTCTTGGACCATGTAGCACAAGTTGGTGGTGTTGCTTCCAACATCCGAATCGCTCCCCGCATAGTATTGATCATTTTCGCCAAGGGAGAGGAGGGTGTTCCACACTACAAAAGCCGAATCAATGTTAGAAACTCTAGATAAATAGACATCATCTAGGGTAGACTTTAAAGCATGAAGGGCTTTTGCATTAGCCTCAAAATTCTTACCATCTAAACAATATGCATTATTAGATATGGCAAGATATACATGAATGCCTAAGGCCTTGAGGTATAAGGACATCTTTACCTTCCATATATGGATGTTAACAATGTCAAACATGGGTGGTGACATGAAGTCCATGGTGTGTGTACAAAAATATTGTGATTAGCCTAAAAATAAGGATCTTTTACTCTAGGTTGTTAGACCAAATCAGGGTACCAAGCTCTGATACCAATTAAAAGGTTCACCTAGAGGGGGGTGAATAGGTGAAGGCTAATCTAAAGGTCACTTAATGATGAATGATGCAAATAATGCGGAAGCTAAAAGCAATTATAACCTAATTAAACTTTTACACTAAACACTATGTATAATACAAGAGTGTTGCCGAATTCCCCTTGAAGGGCTCTGGACAAACTCCTCTAGATCCCCTTGAATGGGTTGAGGTGCCGCGTTGGCTCTCTTGGTTGAATACAAGTGTTAGCAAACAAACCCAAGCAAGTATATATCAATATGAGCACAAGGAATATATCATGCATATAAAGGTAAAGACAAGATAATTAATGCAAGATATAAACAAGGAGATAGAGAGAGAAATGGCAATCATAAACACAAAGGGTTTGTTTCGAGGTTCGAGCACACTTGCTCTATATCCCCGCCTTCGACACACGAAGGATTTCCACTATGCAAGATCCCAATGGATCTCTCCTCGGTGCCGCAACACCTACAAGCCCTCAGACTCTCTAGTCCCTTACACACCGCAAGCCCACCGGCTCGCCGAGGCCGCACCTCAATCACGGAGTTCGCACCCGAACCCGAAAACACCAAGTCCTCACTAGGACCCAAACAATCGCGAACACAACCGTCCGCCTCCTCAAAGGAACAAAGATGAACTTTGGTGATCACAACTCTTGATCACCTAAAATCCTCTCACAACAAATCCCTATAGGTAGATATAGCAATGGAAAGCTCAAGTGTTGTGTGAGAAAACTAGGATTGAGATGGTGGAGGAAAACTCAAAGAAATCACTTTTAAACTCTCTTGATAAAATCTTCCCTTTTGATTGAAAGTATTTGCTCTCTATTTTGTGGAGAAAAACTTATGAAAAGAGTGGGAAAAACTGGCTCTAAAAACTTCTCCAAATCTTTTTCAAAAACAGTCCACAAACCCCCAAATATATAGGCTGTCAAAAACTAGCCGTTGGGGCTTTGTCAGAACTGCCGGTCGACCGCCAATGGTCGGATTTCTGACCGTTGGAGCCACGGTCGACCGCCTGGGTCGACCGACCCACTGGAGCTGAGAGTCCAACTCTCTGTCGGTCGACCCGTACGGTCGGCCGAACTTTCCAGAGAGCTCTGCTCTCTGGAGCGATCGACCGGCACGGTCGGCCGTCCTCCAGTACACAAAGGCGTGCACGTTTGTGCACGTCGGTCGACCGGTCCGGTCAGCCGACTCCAGGATTAGTCGACTTATAAAGGAAGCAAGTCGACTTATCTGAAGCCTGAAACAGTTTTTCTGGGATTAAAACTTAGTCTTTTTGGCTCAAATAAAATCCCATAAAATACATAAAAATCTACAAAAATAGTTTAACCAATATACTTTGATAAACAAACATGCTTGCACAAAATCAAGGTATGTTATAAAAGATTGGACTATTTTTGTAACTTGGAAATATTTGGCTCAAGATAAAAACTGTATTTTCCAAAACATGTTTTCTAAACTTTGTTTTTTCAAAACATATTTTTTCAAATCTTCATCAAATACAAAAACAAGATATACTTTTAAGGCATAGTATGTATGAATATGATCCACTACACAATCATAATGAAATATCTATGTTTTTGTCATAAAGCTCTAAACTTGGTTTTGGTTTAAAGATATGTATATGATAAATACCAAAAATCAAAACCACTTGAATACATATTTGGTTTTTGGTTAAAATTCTTTTCTAAAAAATTCTTTTATGAAAACAATTCTATCAAGAGTGTGTGTGTATATGTACTTGAGCAATCCACCACTATTCTATCCTTTACATTTTACTCTAAAACAAAAAACAAAATCTTATATCTAGACACAAGTCTTCATCTTCTTGAAGTCTTCACTTGAAGGCTTCTCATCTTCTTGACTTGGTCCAAGTTTGATCCAAAAGCTCATTGGATCACACCGTGCTAGCTCCAAATCTTGACATTTTATCCTTTGTTGAGCTATGCACCTACTAAGATCTTGATAATGAATCTGTCACTAATTAAACACAAGATCATTAGTAAACATAACTTCATGAGTTGATCATCATCAAAACTAGGGTGATAGGCCTTTGGGCCAACATGTTCCTGGTTGGTTATTCATCATATTTCGCCTAGATCAGTGTTATGATCTGGTCGATAATATTGCAGGAAATTCATGAACGATTGGTGGTGCCAAATTTAATCACATGGGTATTAAAGCCCAAGTTGTGGCCAGGGGAGTGGAGTCCAACGTAAAACCTAATAAAGGAGTTTACCAAGGTCTAGTTTCCCACGAACGGTGAAGATTCGTAAATGGTTAGCCTGTTATCTTTTGAGAATGTCAAATATGTCCCAGATTTTTTTTCTGAATCTGGTTTCAGTGGTGAAGCTTGATGATGTAGGTTAGAATGTGAATCTTGATTGTAAAAAGTTAAAACTGAATAGAGGTTCATTAATCATGGCTAGAGGGAGTCAATATTGTAGTCTCTACAAGTTGCAAGTAAAAGTAGAAAGACATGAGAAGAATATGGCTGATCACAATTCTTCTCTAGCTTTGTGGCACAGGTAGCTTGAGCATTTTAGTCAGAAAGGTTTAGAAGTTCTTGTCAAAAGAAAGCATCTACCAACTTGAACAATAACAAACTTGATTTATGCATGGATTGTTTGGGAGGCAAGAAGCAAAGAATCTCATTTGTAAAGAAGGTCATACCATCAAAGAGGATTTGTGCTTTGGAATTGGTTCACACAGATGTGTGCGGTCCTATAGAGGTACAAACATTCAATGAAGCTCGATATTTTGTGGTCCTTCATGGATGATTACTCCAGAAGTTGTGGGTATACATGATCAGGAGCAAAGACTAGGTGTTAGACTGTTTTCAAAACTTCCATGTGGCAGTAGAGCGAGAGATATGGTTGTCATTCAAATTAGTTCGTTCCCACAATGGGGGCGAATACATAGGTCCATTTAAGAAGGTGCAGAGTATGCTTTCACATGCAAAGTTGCTAAAAATATTTTAGGGTGAGGCAGCGCATACAACATTAGACAAGACCAATCTCTCTCCAGAATGTGCATTAGAGATGAATGTTCTAGAGCATGTGTGGACAGGAAAGGATGTCAGTTACAAGCATGTGAAGGTTTTAGGATGTCGAGCTTTTGCTCACATACCGAGAGACAAAAGGTCCAAGCTTGATAGTAAGGCTCGATCATGCATCTATCTTGGAAATTCAAAAATATCAATTTGGTTATAGATTGCGGAATCCATAGGAGAAAAAGGTATTCTGAAGCAGAAATATGATTTTTATGGAGGACCAGAGCCTTAAAGATATTAAGAAGAATAAGGAAGAGAAATAACCTTCTTATGACAATAGTGAAGTCAGTAGTGACTTTCTTGAGCCCATTCTGGTGTTCGATGGTAAAGGAGAAGGGCAACCGCAGACAAATGCAGCTTGTGATGAAGCTCTGACATACGATACCGATCACGACGATGCGGGGTGCAGCCTCTGCCAGTGGCACAAGCAGCAACTAGTGTTACAGGCATCCAACATTGACCGTCAACTCTCGAGGAGATATAATGTTAAAGAATATATCTTGATCACAGATTCAGGTGAACCGAAGAGCTATCAGGAGATATAGGATAGCAGGTGAACATATGAATGGCTCAAGTCAACACAGGAAGAGATGGATTCTTTGAACAAGAATCATACGTATGATCTGGTGAAGCTTCCTAATGGCAAGAGAACCTTGAAGAATAAATGGGTGTTCAGATTAAAGCAGGAATACAACAGTATAAAGCCAAGATATCACGGTAAGGTTAGTTGTAAATGACTTCAATCAGAAGAAAGGAGTCATTTCGGGAAGATATTTTCTTCAATCGTCAAGATGTCATCAATTTGAGTGGTGCTCGGGATAGCAGTCAATTGGATTTGTAGATAGATGCAGACATGAAGACAAAGTTATTGCCAAAGAAGAAGCAAGAAACATGTCAGCGACTGGTTGCACGTATATCACTTGATGAGCCACAAGTGATGGGATCTCCCTCTTCGGGTTGGAGGGGGAGATTGTTAGGTTTGGTCCAGTCTAAAGTTGGGCCTATCCAAAAGGAAGCCCATCCCACTCCAATAGGGAGCGGGATGTTATGCATGACCCAGTATCGGGATGTTTCACCGGTCCGATTGCAACTCAAAGAAAGAAATCAGAAAGTAATGGATTGAAAGAGGGCTATAAAATAGCCTCTTCCATGCAGCCAAAATTAAGAGAGAATTTTGAGGAGAAAATCAGAGAAATAGAAGAGGAAAAGGAGAGTGCATTGGTGTGAGTTTCTTCTTTGAGTCAGCAGCAAAAACGGGATTTTTGGGAAATCTATGAAGAATCGATATCGGGCGTTGATCTTCTTAGAGGAGGATTGGTACACCGTTGTAGCGGTGGGGTTAAGTATGTTGTGCTAGAGGAATTCAGATCGAGAGGGTTCGATAAAGTGTCATTGATCTCTTTTTTGGTATTCTTGAATCTTTGGGTAGGGGATTTGAGAGACGATAAGAGTAATTAGAGATTGTGATCTTTTATTTTTATAGTGGATATTTGCTGCTGCTTACCCCATGGTTTTTCCCATAAGGGTTTCAACATAAATCTTGGTCTCTTTTGATAATTGTTCTTGGTTGGTTATTCTTCATATTTTACCTAGATTGATATTGTGGATTTGGTCTATAATTTTGCAGGATATACGTGATGGATTGGTGGTTCCAAATTTAATAATAGAGGTATCAGAGCTCGGGTTTTGGCCCAAGAGGGAGTAGAGTCTAATGTGAAACCCGATAAGGGAGCTGACTAAGGTCTAATTTCTCACAAACAATGAAGATTCGTGGATGGTCAGCATGCCGCCTCTTGAGAGATCAAAGTCAGTTTACTCACGAACGAGTTCCCCATGGACGGTCGAGGTCCGCGAATGGTTGTAGCCGAGAATGCAGAGATCCGTGAACGCGAAAGGTTGAGATCTGTGAATGATCATAGCTGGGAATGCAGGGATTCATTAATGGATGGTCCGGATCCATTAATGGTTATAACCAGCAGATGACTTTTCCAGGACGACAGAGATACGTGAGTGGTTATAACTAGCGGACGCGTTTCATACAACAACCAAGATTCGTGAATGATTGAGGTATATTCACACAGAAAAGGGAGATTATTGTGTATTCATGTGTGAATATAGTTTTACATTAAAATGTGAATTGAAAAGTGATGAACTTAAATAGAAAGTGGGGCCTCTACCTATCAGATTAAGATTTTGGGTTAGATTGATTTTCAGCCTCCATTTATGGCCCATCATGTTTTTCCCGTGGTCTGTGTAACTCCCCAACAAATGATACTTCCAAAATGCTTTTTGAAATTTTAGATATGGAAAGGACTTTCCATTGAAATGGTAATTCAAATTTCTAATAAGGAGAGGACATTAAAATATTCTTCTTATTGGAATTTCAAATATGGAGCTAATTTTCTGTCAAAATGATATTTTCGAATTTCAAACAAGGTGAGGACATTAAAATATCCTTCTTATTGGAATTTCAGATGGAGGGGACTTTCCTATCAAAATGATATTTTCAAATTTCTGATAAAGTGAGAGCATTCATTCAAGAAGGATATTTTAGAATTTATGATGGGAAAGTCCCACCGAAAGAATATTTTAGAATTGATAGGGAGAAGACTCCTCTAGAAGAAGCAGATTTTGAGATGCATATTCTATCACTTAATTCATCGGTAAAATGTATAAATTTCTTAAAATTTGATTTGCATGTAATTTATAGATAGTAGATCACATCTAACAGAATCGATTTTCCATTAGGATTCCCCATTTTTTAGTTAGGGTGATAGTATTTGCATCTTAAATCGTATTGATAATAACATAGTCTAACTAATTGTGTGTGTGCGTGCGCGCGCGGTGTGTAGAGAGAGATGGCTCCTTTGGGAAGGATTTGGAGCAGGATTTAGAGCGAAATCCTTCCCCTCAAAATTCAATATTAGAAAAAACAATTTAACTTCATGCAAACTGATCTACATTATTTAGAGTGTGTCTATAAACAAAAAATCAAGTGTCTTCAAGTTTTTTTAGTGATGCATTCAGAAAGAAGAAACTGAATAGTCTAAGTAGTGAGTTACTTAATTTACCAGTCTAAAATATTTGGAATCTAACAAAAATTGGTGAGTAAGATGTTTTGAGTGTGAAGATCATGATTAAATAGTTGGATTGAGAATTTGTATGTCCAAAATCATAGATCTAAACAAGATGCTATATTTGACCATCCATTTTGTGCATGGATGCACGAGTAAATAGACTTTAAATTACTGAATCTTTTTTTTTGAATCCCCTTTAAATGATATAGATCAACTTTAATAGAATAAGTCTTTCATTTGATTGGTCTAGCATTGAAATTGAAATATTATTTACCATTTTGATGCTGACTATGTTATCCTTGGTTCTACCTCTAATACTTGAAATATTATTTTCAAACTTCTTGATGAAAATTTTGCTATATAGCTCTGCCTGATTGTTTAATAGGTCTGTATTTTCTGACCAATGCGCAAGAACAATTCTAATATAATTTTCTCATATTGATTATGTTATGCATAAAAAGTTCTGAAGTTTACCAGGTTTGATGAAGTTCACCGAGCTCTATGATAAAAGAAGATAACTCTAAAAGACTTCATTTTCTTGAGCTGCCGTCTACATCATAGTCACTGGAATTTAAGTTTCTTCTAATGTCCGATTTTTTCCTTTTGTTTGGGATCAGAAGTGGGACTCGCAAACTGCGTCTCAGATTGTGATGGAGATATGGAGAGAACGTCCATATCCAAATGGAGGTGATTCTTCAGCTTAAAGATGCACCTTCAAGTTATCACATCTTTGAGTCCCAAAACTTTCTTCAGATGGGATTCAATATGCCACCATAGTTTCTTGAAGGTCAGATTGAGCCGAGATATGTAGATAAAAAGTTTGGTCTTTTATACGAGTGTAACGTACGTCTGACCTTATAATAGTTCTGATACCCAGTGTAAGGTATTTTCAAACAGGAGATAAATGGATGATGTTTATAGTCCATTCTCTGTAGATTTGATGCTTCAATAAGTTTTTTTTTCCTTTTCTTTTTTCTAGTTCTTACAAGAGGCCATTGTCAATGATAACAACTTTATAGTTGTCAACGAAAGAAGGTATTTTTCCAAGCCATCCATGTTTTATGTTGGCAACATTCTCCTAACTTTTTTTTTTTATTTCTGCTTCTTCCTATTTTCTATACAATTTAGAGTATACAATTTTATGCAGGGATCTTCCCTACTATTTTCCCCAATAAAAGTAAATACAAGAATACGAAAGAATTTGAGAAAATTATTTTATTCCTCTGAACCACAAATTACACCACTCTCTGCATCAATTTCTTAATCTCAATAGGAAGCTCTCATTAAATCGAGCCATGATTACTTCACTGGAGGGGCAAACAAAATCACACATTAAATAGGATAAGAGCACATTCAAGTCATTTAAATATCAGTATAATTCAATTAAACTATCGAATTTATATGAAAATTTTCCTTACATTTCAAAAGAAATCTTTAAAATCCTATGTAGCTTGGTTTTCTTTTTTTGCAAGATTGTCATTTTTCCTTTATTTTAATCAACATGATTCATGGAAGCATACTCCAAATTCTCTCTTCTAATTATGATTGTTGGAAATTAATTAAGTTATTGTAAGTAACAACACAAGAAGACATCCACAATCCATGTCTGATAACTTTTCTTTTTCTTTCTTCTGATACCTAATCAAAATTTTAAAAACAACACATGCAAACATTTCTTTCAAACGCACTGAGAAGCGGAGAAAACTGAGAAAAATTGATTTCACAAGGAAATTTTATTATTGAATTTTGATGAGAAATACATTAAAAACATTCATATTCGCATGAGCACGCAGCGTCGCTTCCAACGTCATTGTAGAGACAAGTGCCTTTTCCATCCCACTTCTTGTGGCATTGATCCTTGCAGAATGCAGCATCGCAGTCACTGTAACTCAGATAAATTGTGCACCTCTTGGCTTCCACCTTGGGCATCATTGTCTCAACTGCACATATGTATATTTTCACATAATTAATCAAAATGGAAATTATCCATGCAGAAACAAAGTGTTGTCATCTGATATACTAAATTTTATCTTATTATTCTTTTTTTTTTTTTTCAGGAAATCACATTAATGCACCAATTCATCACTTATTATTGCTTATTTGTGTCCCACTTTTTGGCATCATTGTACTTTGAAGAAGAATTCATTAAAGAAAAGATAATGAAGCTAAACGCAAAAATATTTGAGGGAAACCCTCAACCAAAAATCCAAAAAAACACATCAAAATAGAGTAAACAACTACGTACGAGGCATACACTTTGCTTGGGCATAGTTTTCATAGTGGAGATTTGATATGGTAAATGTTAAAAAAAAATTAATGTGGTTTTCAAAATCATTTTAATGAAAAAAAAAAGAAGAAATGAAATATTAAGTGCATTAGTGAAGAAGGAATAAAGATTATCAAGTACCTGAGACGAAGACGATGAGAACCAAGAGAAAGTATGAAGCACATGAGACCTTGGCCATCTCTTCAAGCAAGTATTGAGTATTTTTCTTTGAATGATCTGATTTGGGTGGGAGAAATAAATCATCATACGACAAATTTATAGGTATAAAATCAACATGAAAGGAATGTTAATTTGGAATATTGGAATATGTGAGAATGACCATTAAAAAGATTTCCTCTTCTTGGAGATAATATCTCATTAATGCACATGTAGAATATAATATGATTCTTCCTTTATTCATCTACTTTGTTTTTTCATAATTCAAAATTTTCTTCTGAATCAAGTCATTTCTTAGTTTTTTCCTTTCTTTCTTGGGGCTAATATTATTTAAATTTTTTCCTGCCATTTGTGTAGGCATGAATGCCAATTTGGAATGCAAAAAATGTGTGAAGGATAATTGAATAATTAATAGAATCATGAATGATAATTGAATAATTAATAGAATCATGAATGATATTCGAAAATCTCAATTGAGAAGAATCACAAAATGGCATCTGATCTCCTCCTCTGGGAATATGCTTACTTTGTTATTCTCGTCCCTTTATTCATTTCCATTTATTCATTTCCATTTTTGCATGGATTCAAAGTATCTTTAATATTCATTCCTTTTTCAACGTCTTTTTTTTTCTTGCCTTTTGTATAATATTTACTTGCCATTTCTGAATGAGAGCCAAAATTGTTGGAAATAACACAACTATAATGCGGATTAAATTAAACCATGGATCAAGAATCAATAAAATAACATCTCAAGAAATAGATCAAATTCTTAATTGAGCGATACTTTAAATCACCATACCTGAAGCCATTGGTGAAGAGTGGATGAAGGTTGGAGAAGACTTTGATTCCTTCCTCTTGATTCTGCAAACCCTAATGCAAAGGATCCTCTTTTCTCTGTCTCCTTTTCCTTGCACAAACTCACAGTTTTCTTTTCTGATGGATTCTCAAAAAAATGAGCGTGAGATTGTAATTCTTTGCAGGAGGAGAAAAGTGGGTCACACATTTGCAAATAAACCCCTTGAAATAAACCTTTCCATCATGGTACCCTTTATATTTCAAGAGACCATATAACTATATAAATGTGACTATAATATGGGCATCCTTAATATCAGTTAACTTTAATAGGAATCCAATGCAAATAATCAAGGTTAAGTGGGCCACCTTTATATGAGATTAATATTCTCCCACTTGGACCACTAACCGATTAGGTTAAAAAATCTTTAGAAAATAAATAAAAGAAAAGACTCATTTTCAAAACATTTTGACTCCATTGGATTCCATACTGAAAAACTTTGACACGTGCACGAATTTTAAAAAAACAACAACTGATAAGCCCAAATATGAAAAAACTGTAATACTGCAATTAGCTTGGACACCAATGCGAGTCATAGCGGTTATACAACATCCACGTCATACTCCCTTCTATGTACCACAACATTGATAACCCTTACCAATTGAGTCCATAACCAAAATGACCCCTGTAATTGTCTTGTAAAGACATTTTCTGTTTAACAAACATCCAAACATAATATGTGCACACATAATTGGATAACAGGAAACACAGAAACAAATTTTATTTGTACAATAATGTCAATTACATAAGTACCAAATTACACATTACAGATTGTCCAAAAGACCCATTCTAACAACATGTTCCTTAAATATCTTTGGAGGCAATCCCTTTGTCATTGGATCAGCAACCATTAAAGTGGTACTTATACTTACAATTGACACCTTTTGTTTCTCAACTCTTTCTCTAACCACCAAGTACTTAAGTTCTATGTGTCTAGAACCATTAGAGTACTTACCATTCTTAGAGAAAAATACGGCTGCTGTATTGTCACAATATATCGTCAGTGGCTTGGCAATAGAGTCAACCACACCAAGTGCTGAGATGAAATTCCTTAACCATAATGCATGATTCGAGGCTTCAAAACATGCTATGAACTCAGCCTCCATCGTGGATGAAGCAGTGATAGTCTACTTTACACTCTTCCACGAGATTGCCCCACCTGCTAGCAGGAAAATGAAGCCTGAAGTAGACTTCCTGCTATTTGGGTAACCAGTAAAATCTGAGTCCGAATAGCCGATCACCTCCAACTGATCAGATCTCCTATATGTGAGCATATGGTCCTTCGTCCCTTGAAGATACCGCATAACCTTCTTAGCTAATTTCCAGTGCTCCATTCCTGGATTGCTCTGGTATCTTCCCAACATCCCAACAGCAAAACTGATATCTGGCCTGGTACAAGTGTGAGCATACATCAAGCTCCCAACAGCTGATGCATACGGAACTTTCTGCATTTGACCCTTTTCTAAGTCATTTCTGGGACACTGGCTACCACTTAATGTGTCACCCTTCTGAATGGGTGCAGGACTGACTGAACACATTTCCATATGGAATCTTTCCAAGACTCGATTGATATATCCTTTCTGAGACAATCCTAGCAATCCTCGAGATCTATCCCTGAAGATCTCTATGCCAATAACATAATTTGCCTCACCCATATCAACCATCTGAAAGTTCTTGGTTAGATAACTTTTAGTTTCATACAGCAAACCAAGATCACTACTGGCTAATAAGATGTCATCCACATACAGAACCAGAAAAATAAACTTGCTCCCACTGATTTTTAGATATATACACTGATCAACAGTGTTTTCTGTAAATCCAAAAGAGGTAATGGTATCATTAAACTTTATATACCATTGCCTGGAAGCTTGTTTAAGTCCATATATGGATTTCTTTAATTTGCAAGCCAAGTGTTCTTGTTTTTTAATTGCGAACCCTTCAGGTTGCTCCATGTAGATATCCCCATCCAAATCTCCATTTAGAAAAGCAGTTTTCACATCCATTTGATGTAACTCCAAATCATAATGAGCTACAAGTGCCATAATGATTCTAAGAGAATCCTTCTTTGATACTGGAGAGAAGGTTTCTGTATAGTCAATGCCTTCTTTCTGAGTGAAACCTTTGGCCACAAGTCTAGCCTTATATCGTTCGATATTGCCTTTAGAGTCGCGCTTGGTCTTAAAGACCCATTTACACCCGACTTTCTTACAGTTATTAGGCAATTCAACGAGATCCCAGACTTGATTTTGGTCCATAGATTTCAACTCATCTTTCATAGCATCAACCCATTTACTAGAATCATTGCATTCTATGGCTTGTGAAAATGAAACTGGATCTTTATTAATCCCAATGTCATAGTCAGATTCCTGTAGATATACCACATAATCATCTGAAATGGCAGATCTTCTTTCCCTTTGAGATCTTCTCAAAGCTGCCGGTTGTGGTGGTTCTACAATATTTTCAATAGTGATATCCTCATGGAGTGGTGAACCAACATCAATATGTTGTTCTGGTATCTCAACTTGATGATCAAGCTGAGGAACAACAATTTCTCTTGAAGGAAAGGATATTGGGATATTTACCCTTACCACTTCAAGATCTACCTTTCTTGGTTCATCACTCCCACTAATTTCACCATTCTCTAGGAATCTGGCATTACCAGTTTCAACTATTCTTGTACTATGGTTAGGACAATAAAATTTATATCCCTCAGACTTATCTGGATAACCAATGAAATACCCAGATATTATTTTTAAGTCTAATTTCTTTTCTTGTGGATTATATATCCTAGCCTCTGCTGGACAACCCTAAATATGTAAATGTGTTAAACTGGGTTTCCTACCAGTCCACAACTCGAAAGGAGTTGTTGGGACAGCCTTACTAGGAACCCTGTTCAAGATATACATAGCAGTCTTTAAGGCTTCATTCCACAATGAATTGGGTACATTAGAGAAGCTCATCATGCTCCTAACCATATCCATAAGTGTTCGGTTCCGCCTTTCAGCAACACCGTTCTGCTGAGGCGTACCTGGCATTGTGTATTGAGCACAAATGCCATGCTTTTCTAGAAATTTGGCAAATGGACCAGGATGTTGTCCTGACTCATCATATCTACCATAAAATTCACCACCTCGATCTGATCTTATAATTTTAACCTTTCTATCTAATTGTCTCTCGACTTCAGTAATGAACACCTCAAGGATGTCAACAGCCTGAGACTTTTCATTAATTGATACACATAACCATAACGTGATAGATCATCTATAAAGGTAATGAAATATCTCTCTCCCGTAAAACATGGAATGGAGAGAGGTCCGCAAATATCTGTATGAATTATTTCAAGGAGTTCTTTACTTCTTGTGGCACCTTTCTTAGTGTGTTTGGTTTGCTTTCCTTTTATGCAATCCACACACACATCAAAATCAGTGAAGTCTAGGTTATCCAAAATCCCATTCTTCACTAATCTTATTATTCTATCCCTGGAGATATGCCCCAGTCTCCTATGCCACAAGATTGAGGATTTTTTCATTAATTAAGCCACGTTTTATACCAACATTCGAATGCAGAGATAACAAAGATTGTGCAAACTCATCATTCAATGAAATTTTATATAAACCATCACATAAAATTCCATATCCAACCGGAATTGAATTATACATTAAAGAGAGTTTACCACAACTGAATAAAATAGAATATCCAAAAACATCTAATTTGGATAATGACATTAAGTTTCTTGAAATCGAAGGTACATAAAAAGTATCCTCAAGATCCATCTGATGTCCCGTCTCTAAGATTAGTCGATAAGTACTAACATTCTCGACCTCCACTTTGAGACGGTTCCCCATAAAGACGAATCTCTCACTTTCCTTCGGTTTCCTGGTTGTAAGGAATCCCTGCATTGAATTAGTTATATGAGTTGTGGCTCCAGAGTCTATCCACCAAGTATTAGAAGGAACTTCAGCAAGATTTGATTCATAACATACAAAAGAAAGATTTGTACCTTTCTTTTCGAACCAAGCCTTCCTCTTGTTGCAGTCCTTCTTCACATGTCCCTTTCTGCCACAGAAGTAGCATTTGACAGTGAAGACCTTTCCATGACCTTGGCTACTTTCCCCACGGTCAAGCCCTTTCTTTGATGGAAATCTCTTACCTCTTCCATATTTACCTTTCTTATGGATACCTCCTGAAGTTACTGCCAATACTGAGTGCTGTCCTTCTTGCCTCAGTCTCACCTCCTCTTGTACACACATACCAGTTAGTTCATTCAGATTCCACTTATCCTTATGAGTGTTATAGTGGATCTTGAATGCCCCAAACTGAGGAGGAAGTGAGTTGAGGATGAACTGTACCAAGAAGGACTCATCAACTTTCATTCCCAGTGATCCTAGCTTAGCAGCCTTATCAGTCATGTTAAGAATGTGTTGCTGAACTCCTCTATTACCATCATATTTCATGGTGGTAAGTTCAGCCATTAGGGTGCCAGCTAATGACTTATCTGCTGACTTAAATCGGTCTTTTACAGCAGTTAATAGTTCAGATGCATTAGTTGTATGTGGGAGTGAAGTCTTGATGTTATTAGCTATGGTCATCTTTATGAACATGATACTGAGTCTATTCGACCTTTCCCAAGCTTTGGCATGGCTGACCTGTTCTGCTGTGCTTTCAGCAGTCACTTCATCAGGTTTGTCAACTATAAGGGCCATGTCAAGGTCCAGAACACCCAGTGTAAACTGTACATGTTCAAACCACTCTGAAAAGTTGGTACCATCCAAGGCTGGAATGCTAGTGGCATGAGTGTGAAGGGAAGTAGGGACGTTCACTGAAACATAATAGGACAAGCTCACATTAATGCCTCGAATCAATACAAGTTTTAAATTTAATTAAGATGAACTATTGATATCACTTTGATTTCTCCTTTGGGCGAAACCTAAGCATATCTAGTGTTCACTCTTTAGGTGAGAACTTTTATCACCTATATAGGTCTAATATAATTTATGTCACTTAGTTAGTAAGTCATGTTACCTTTGGGTATTCAATTCTACACCACTAAGTTACATAAATTATACTACCCTATCCGGTTCATAATTATTTAAAAGAGACTTTCCTTTGGGCCAGTCCCAATCTCCTAACTAGAATCGCCATCGAGAGTATTATTGTCTTTAATGTCATTTACATTGACAATTCTTTTATGTAGTTGTATATTCATAAGGTTTTACTAACATAGGTCACTTTGGCAACTACTAAATCAGTAAGCCTTATGAATACAAAACTAACCAAAAATATTCTCTAATCTTTTATTTGAGTAATCCCTGAATACTACAATACATTACTTGACCAAGCATCAATCAATATTAACACAATAACTTAAATGTGTAATATACTTTAATGATTGAATATTAACAAGCATTAGTCGACTACAAGGAAGGATTAGTCGACTTGGGTCAAGTCAAGTCGACTACACATTTAGGTCTAGTCGACTAGGGCAAAAGAAAATTAGTCGACTATACACATATATTAGTCGACTACAAACTTTATCAGTCGACTTCACATTTAATTAGTCGACTCCTGTATCCAACAGAGAGTTCTCAACTTTCGGGTCACTGAATTAGTCGACTTGGAAATATGATTAGTCGACTATACCCTAATTAGTCGACTAGTCATAAAATCAACTAAAAAATCAAGTCGACCCCTGTGGCAAACAGAGACTTTCAAACTCTCTGGAAAAGGGAATTAGTCGACTATAGTATGGGACTAGTCGACTAATAGTCGACGAAGCAGTTATCAAAGGCAGTTTCTGTTCCGACGATTTAATCAAAAATTAGGGAAAATTAGGGTTTCTTAATCCTAAATTTTGATCCCTATTAATTGCATAATTAGAGGAGTATGAACATGATATTAGGGTTATGTAATCCTCTATCAATTCCACAATTAAAAGATCAAAATTGATTTTATTAAACATTAATCAAAACCCTAATTTACCATAATCTTTAATCCAAGATTGTATTGATTCTTAACACGGCTCTAATACCAAATGTTGGAAATAACACAACTATAATGCGGATTAAATTAAACCATGGATCAAGAATCAATAAAATAACATCTCAAGAAATAGATCAAATTCTTAATTGAGCAATACTTTAAATCACCATACCTGAAGCCATTGGTGAAGAGTGGATGAAGGTTGGAGAAGACTTTGATTCCTTCCTCTTGATTCTGCAAACCCTAATGCAAAGGATCCTCTTTTCTCTGTCTCCTTTTCCTTGCACAAACTCACAGTTTTCTTTTCTGATGGATTCTCAAAAAAATGAGCGTGAGATTGTAATTCTTTGCAGGAGGAGAAAAGTGGGTCACACATTTGCAAATAAACCCCTTGAAATAAACCTTTCCATCATGGTACCCTTTATATTTCAAGAGACCATATAACTATATAAATGTGACTATAATATGGGCATCCTTAATATCAGTTAACTTTAATAGGAATCCAATGCAAATAATCAAGGTTAAGTGGGCCACCTTTATATGAGATTAACAAAAATAACATAATAATTTCAGGTATCACACTCAGCGCAGCCTCATATGATGTTCGTGAGTATAAAAGGTCCCAATTTCATAATGGACTTAGATTTCTCGGTCCTTGGTTCTTTAATGAAATACTCAGCAAATAGTATTTAAGTACGTAACTCCTCTCAAAAAATAGAATCGTATTCAGTAACAAAATACTTTGTCTCAAAAAAAAAAAAAAAAACACTGATCCAGTATACCATTCACTCGCTATGTTGACAATGGAGATGCCGATGAAGCTCTGAAGCGCTGCGGGTGGAGCTTTGAAGCTCGAACCGATTCTTCTGTCTAGAGTGCTCCCTTGCTTGGTAAACAAAGTTGATGAACAAAGCAACTTGCCCATATCGGGAACAGCCTCAGCACCTCCTTGGCTTCTTCTACAAATGCAGCATTTGTTACATCTCCATGTCTGTAACAACCTATAGAAACCGTTAGATTTTCTCCGTTCTTTTTTTGTCCCCAATGCCATTAAAATCTTTGTTCCACTACAACGGAAGACATTAGCGATATCATAATTGTCGCAATAAACATATATCGTGATAGTCATATAATTGCCGCTGAATAGCAGAAGTAAAATCATAAATATGACTATTGCGACTCCAAATACAGAGGTACTTGTTGCCTGCCTCTAACTAACATTTTTTTTGTTGCAGTTGTTCTTGTTGTTGTCTTTGTTATTTTCGGACAAAGGCCATTGCCATGTCTCGAATCTCAGACTTCATGACTCAGTATCCATTGCAAAACGTTAGAATCAAAAAGAAAAGGTTCTGATATTAAGCAGAATAGTGTGACCACATACAGCACTGATTCATTATCGTCAAGAAAGAAATGCAACTTACTCAGGTATGCTTTGATTCGAAGAACAGAGCAAAGAGAATCCCCAGCTTCTTACCAGATCAGCGAATGCTCTCCCGATTCTACCAAACAGGTTCTCATCCTCCAAGAGATAGTAGCGATAAGTCTTTGTCCCCATCAGGAAGACGATTAGAGCAATAACCATGAGAATACACGAATCCCCAACTAATGTTGTCCTGGACAAAGCTCAAGGTCTGCAGCGAAGCAATTATGCCCATGTTCATACCTAAATACCACCAGTTGAAGAATGAGCTTCGGACAATGGACTCTTCAGGTCGCTCTCGTGTGATCAGCGCCTGATGCATGAGAACCAAGGCAGCTACATCAATTTTGAGTTTCAGTTGTCGATAGTCAATTTACAGTCAACAGGCTTTACAGAGAGTCAGAGGTTTACAGTGCTATCGACAACACTCTTCAGCTGTCGACAATCCTATTGAGTATCTGTCGGATTTTGAGTTCAATTAAGATTTAACTGTGGGTTTAATTTAGTTTCTAATTGATTTTCTGTTTCTATATTTTGAATTTAGATTTCTTAGATAGATTAGGACTCTTTTAAATCCTTTTATTTTCTTTTAGAAATAGGTTATACTTTCCAAGTAAGAGTACTATTCTTTGTAAGCCTATATAAATGCCTTTGTATCTTTTATTTTGTAAGCAATCTTTTATTAAATTTTTTATGAATCAAAATTGAGATTTCCCTCTTCAGTTACTCGTGGATTCGAGTTCTTATCTTTGGCTACAGGTCATGTTGCTTATGGATTCGAGTGCTGTGTACGTGGATACGAGCACGATTTCTCTACCTGAAGGGTTCTTCAGGGTTCGTCAGCGTTAGAACGAGAATTAGCCGGTGTCGTTCGTCTTTTTCGCTTTCTCGTCCTGCGTCAATTGGTATCAGAGTTATGACTACTTTTCGACAATGACAGGAGATGAAGATGGATTACAAGACTTTTTTTTCAAGGATGGGCATTGCCGCAAGGAGGGGAAACACCTTAAAAAGAATGTCTCTTGAGGTCGAGATTAAAGTCTAACTAATGGTACGTACCGAAGCTGACATAATCGTCAATCATATCAACCACCATATCAACTACCACTACATCGATCACCACAACATCATCCATCACCAATGTATCATCTACAATATCCTCAATTTTCTAAATTTTTCTATGAAGAGGAGTTGCAAAGTCCCATCTATTTCTACAATGATTTTGGAGAAAATTATGAAAATGGAGGGATGTACTATGAAAGGCAACAGAGGTTCGCTAATCATAACTCTAACAGGAGAGGCGGATTTCAGAATGCTAATAGGAGAGATAAGTTTCCTAATTCTATCCATGACATAGGAGGATGATACTCAGATCCTTATGAGTTTAGAATTCCTTCTTTTGATGAGAGTCATGATGTTGAGTCAATTTTACTTTGAATTGATAAAATTGATGAGTTGTTTGACATGGAGTATATCCCCATGGAGGATCAAGTTGAGTTTGTGGCTTGACTTAAAGGAAGGACAATGACATGATGGGATTGATTACAAAACATGTGTATTATAAAGGCAAGCCACTTAAAAAACATGGAGACGGATGAAAAGACTCTTATAAGCCCGTAGCTTTGCTTTGGAAGGAAAAGAGATAGAGAATCGACCCCGACCATTCATGAGATATTATTGGTCGAACGAGACAACCAAGCCACTAGGATGCCAATTGGGCCGTGTCGGGCCACACCCGGCCCGAACACGGCGGGCCAGGGGCCAGGCCGTTCCCGGCTCGGCCCGCCCGGCCAACAGGAAGGTGGCCCGGCCTGGGTTTCAAATATGGAACCCGGGCATGGCCCAAGGCCCGGGTGCCCCGGGCCAGACCCGGGCCGGCCAGTGCCAACCTGCCATTTAAAAAAATAAAAAACTTAAAAAAACTTTAAAAAGACTTAAAAAATCTAAAAAAATCTTAAAAATTTTCAAAAATTACTTATTCAAGTTGTGATAAAATTAGCAAAAAAAATAACAAGGCGTGATATGAAAATATATATTTATATTAATGATCCAATAAAATGGATAACAAATATAATTGAAGTATAAATCAATTTCTTTTCAAATTTATCACTGATACATAAAAAAAGTACAAGTTTTCATTCTCCATACATTTTATTAATCATAAATAAAAAAATACAAACTACATTTATCTTCTGGGGAGTCTTCTGGAGAATATTTGATGAGACCGTCAATTATTTTATTTTGACTTCTCTTTTCCACATTCAATCAATCCTTCCTGCATATTGTCATCTTAACCGCATCTGATGCCGGACAGTTCCTCGTATCAGTCAGCACTCGACCACCCGTACTAAAGGCAGACTTTGAAGCTATTGTAGATGATGGAGGAGTTAGTAAATCACATATCATGATGAAAAGTACATGATAAGTTGATGCCTGTGATTTTCACCATGCCAGAATATCAAAATTTTCAAATCCTGAGTCTTGATCGATCTCAGAAGTTACAGCATGTTGTATATAATAATAAAGTTCATTTAAAGGGTCAGAAGTTCTAATTTTTTTGAAAGCTGATAAAAAATAAGAAAATAATGAACTTGTAGTACTAGAAGTTGAAGAATTTTGAGATAAAAAGATTGTTTATTTTGTAAGTAATTTCATAAAAATCATATAACTTATTTATAGAAGAATCAATATCTGCCCACATTAGGGTAGAACTATTCTCATAGTCCATCCTTTTATAAAAATTTTCAAGTAAAATTTATATCCATTAAATTTAATCCTATGATCCATAATAGCAGCAAAATAAAAGATAAAATGAAATTCTTTAAAATATTTATTAAATTTTTTCTCCATGGGAACAATAATATCTCTTATAGAATCAACATTTTTACATTCAGAAAATATTTTACTTATTTCAGTAAACTCATAAAATATTATACTTGTCGTTGGGTAATAAATACCAGAAAATAATTTTGTTATTCTTTCAAATCTTTTTAAAAATTCACAAATTTATTCACAAGTTTGCCATTCCTCAATGGAAATAAAATAGTTAGGTAATTTTATAGAAATAAACCTATTTATTGCTTCCTTATAAGGAATCGCTTTACTCAACATATTATGTATTGAGTTCCAACGAGTTCTTACATCTTGAGGTAATTTTTAGCAGATAACCCTAAGCCCAAACAAATTTGTCTGAAAGTTTGCCTTCTTGGGCTGCTACTTTTAATAAATATAATAATATCTCCTAATTTTTAAATAATCATTAATTATTTTCAAACCATCTTGTACACACAAGTTAATAATATGACAAACACATCGAATATGAAAAAAATTTCCATTCAAAACGGGTTTTAAATAATTTTTCAAAATCTCAATAGCTGTAGTATTTTCGCTAGCATTATCAAATGAAACAGTAAAATTTTAGAATCAATTTATATTCTCTAGCAATACGCATTATAATTTTACTAAGATTTAAAACATTATGAGGATGAAGAAACTTTTTAAAACAGATAATTTTTTTATTTAATACACAATTAGAATCAATAAAATACGCAGTAATAACAATATAATGATAGCCGTTAAGGGCTTCCCAACGATCAAAAGTGAG